>JAOVVI020003514.1:0-18970 GCA_028571085.2 Nepenthes alata | reverse complement strand
AAATTTAAATAAGAATCTCTCAAATCATTTTTTAAGGAAAAAAAAACTTGGTAAAATTTGAACTGCAGGAACGTGAGCTTGTTCCAAATCCCTGCTTGTGAAAAAGGACCAGGTAAAAACAAATCCAGTTGTAAGAATCTGTCTAATTTGTTATATTAAGAGTGACGATAATAATACCTTCTTCTTCTTCTTTTTTTTTTTGGTAAGTAAAAAAAAATGATATTACATCACTAAATAACTCACAAACATCAACCTCATTTTCCCTATAGCATCTCTAGTGAAAGATATTACCGGTTTAACACTTTGTGATAATTTGATCATAAAACTTCTCTACACGGTACTTAATTTTAGATAAATATATGTTTTATAAAAAATGATAAATTTATAATAATAACTATTAATATTTTTAATATCATCAACACTACTGTAGTTATTGTCATCCCATCATAGTTATCACCGTAGCAACAGTCATCACAACTATTCTAGCTGATATAATCACGGCTGATACAGAGATTACTTATTTTCACAACTCTAAAACAAATAATTTTATACTATTTTTTAATTTTATGATAATAAATGTACATATATTTATACCACTATTCTTACAAAATAAATAAAAAAATCTAACTGAATAAGAAAATATAAATGAAATAATTACTCTCGGACAAAAACAATTCTAATAAATACGTACTTCATTCAACTAAACAATTGGTAAGGCATTTAAACCTACAACTAGTCTATAACTCCAAATCTCTGTTAATCTTTTCGAGCATAGTGCACAAGCTTTAATTTTAGCTGGAAATACTCTGCAAAAGGCCAATCTTAGTACATCTTTAGAGCAGAAGAATTAATATTTTTGGGTGGGTAAATCTTCACCTCCAATGTAACAACAAAAAAGGGTACACACTTAGGAGGTTACACCTCCCCATTACATTGTTAAGTCATTATTTAATTACAATCAATAACATAATAATTTATCTAATTGTTTATGCTAGTAAATACAGATGAACGTACGATTGATATCCCAAAAAACAAAAAATGGGTGCTTGTTTTTTTGACATTTTTGACTCGTCTTTGAGTGCTGTAGGTGGACAAAAGTCACGGCATCATCAACTGGACCGGCGAACCACCATGCATCGATCGAGCCAAACTTGACATCATAAGAGAGAGAAACTCTAGGGAGAAGAGAGAGAAAGCGCCATGCAAACTGAGGAAGTCCATGTAGAGAGAGAGAGAGAGAGCAAGAGAGAGAGGTGGGAGAGAGGGAGAGAGGATTTGATTCCGATCCAAGCAGCGAAAGGACAAACTCCATGGATAGAATTCAGTCGCCAGCCCCCAGCCATTTTTTTAACTTCTTCCGCCGCATAAAACGCGGTGCTTTGTCTTCTTCCTCTTCCCTGACTCACCCGCCCCTCCTTAAATGCAATTGGAATTGCTAAAATATATAGATAAAAACTTTTTAAATATATAAATAAAAAGATTTTTTTAAATAATAAAAAAATTTAAAACAATACAAAATAAAAAATAATAATAATAACCAAAAGCACAGGTACCAGAAAGCGAGACCGGTTTCATTGCTGAACAATCCATTGCGTATTCATGTTGGCACGTACGGAGGAAATCGAGGCCAACCTTCCTTTACATCACCTTTCACTTTTCTTGACCTTTTTTATTGTATTAATTTCATTGAATTTAATTATATGATGATAATGTCGAGGGAAAAAAAGCTATTTACTTACGAGATGGAATTCATTAACGTTAGTCAAAGTTTCAGAGGACAACGAAAATTTGCAATTATCTTGTCTATCATCATTTTCCCAATGATGCTATGATTTTACCGTTGGCACTTTTAATGAAAATTGAGAACCTATATCATTTTTAGGCATGACCAAGTCATATTTGTCATAAATGGAGAAATGATTTAATCAAATAAACCTTTTCCAACCTAAAAAATCTTAGCTTAAATCCTTTAAAAGCAAGAAAAAATCATTTTAAAAACTCATTCACTATTTTTCACTTAAAAATGATATCAGTATATCTCATAACATTCTAACATGTCACTAATCACTGCCCAAAGATGCATTAGGCCTCCAGCATCAATCACCAAATGGCACGCTAGCACGTTCAATCACCAAGCTCACTCAGTGTGAAGCCTCGAGATGTTACAGTCAATTATTAGCCATTGACAACACTAATCCCACCACCATTCATTGGGTGGTGAGCTTCTAACCATCATTCTTGTTTGATGCTCGAGACACCTTGGCTCGAGTTTGTTGACGCCCAAACCAGCAGAGTTTTGTCACTCATAGTTGACGCTCTTGACTTAGTCGTCAATTTTCATCCAATGAATCCTCAAGTCACCCCATGGGTTACTTAATGGCTCAACCTAATCCCATCATACTATTTTTCTTACCAACAAAATATTAAAAATACCCAAAAAGTATTACCGCTATTAGCAACCAAAGACACATACTTGGTGGTTAATTTATGAGGTAATCTTTTTTTTTTTCTTATATACATCAAACGTGCAAAATAGTTGGATAAAAATTTATTTTTAACAATATTTTTGATAAAAAAAATATGCTTATAGAAGATATTTTTGTAAAAAATATTTTCATAAAAAGTATTTCTTATATAATAAATATGTTTGACAGTCAAACGGAGCCCATCAAGAATAATTTGTAAATAGTTGGTTTTTGGGCACGAGCTTAACTTGTACTATTTATTTATTGTTAATTTTACATAATATATACTATTTACCTATGAAGTTATAAATTTAAACTTTAATCAGATTTATTGTTTTTTTTTCTCACTCTTTTATTTCGTTTTTTTTAGAAAAAAAATATATGGAATTAAGTATAACGCAATAGTACTGGTTGCTGTTAACTTGTCTGTGTGAATTTCTCGAACTCCAACACACATTGACTGTATTAATGGAATCTTTAGGCAATTAACTACGTAACAAAAATAATGTGACGCGTGTGACCTTTCCCTAAATTATTTATAGATAAAAATATGCTAGCTGCTATTTTATTTAGCAGGCTCACTAACTCTTTATATCTAAGAATATATTTACAATATTTAATAAATAGTCTTAAAATATCATTGAATAAATTAATATCTTATTCATCTATTAATTTTTATATAATTTTATTAACACAATGGATGGTTGAATGCCAAAATTTTTAATAATGGCATGCCCTAATGCAACGCTATCTCGTAATGCGACAGTGGCTTGCTCATCAGCTCACCTATATATAAATACATTAATATATATATAGATTAGATGTTATAGATTTATGTGAGCCTCGCATGGTGCATGGCATGATTTTGATGGCATTTTATTAGCCATAAGAGAATCAACCAAGCGACATTAATGGGTTAGATATGAAGTGTCAAATTAACATGACATAAAAATATTTCTTATAATAACTTATTAGTCCGGCAACCATTATTTTTTAAATTATAGAAGGTATTAGCAGCCTGAAAATATAAATTAGGTATATTTAGAAGGTTTTCATGTATAATCTCGGTTAGCACGATGAAAGTATTTATACCAAAATTATCTTATGATTTTTTTAAAAAATAAGAAATGTATTTTAATAATTATGTCAAATAATACTTTAGTAGTTTGGACAATATTTTGCAGAACTAGAACCGTAGAAAATACTTAATAACACAACGTGCATTAATTTGTTTATTTTTTAAAAAATAAAATTTTTTTTTTTGTAATTTTTTGGCAGGATAGGTGGCATTGCATTATTTAGAGATTTCTGGTACAGGAAATTAATTCGATTAATTAATTGTGCTGTCTATGTGTGGGGTTGACCATTGATTGAGCTATAACCACGGCTGGTGATCGAACGACTCGGAGGGCTTCGATAATTTAAATCCTGACCGTTGCAGAAAACAAGATCATTTATCATGGGATGTCAATCGCCCATACGATCTCAGCTTTAGACGAGAAAGTCTGGCGATGAACAATCAATCCTTGTACCTGGTTTGGAGACTGAGGTAAATTTAAGAGATTTTTTGGTTAAATTTTTAGATTTTATTTATCATTAACACAGGCAATAATTTAAAGATTTTCGACTGGGTTTTCATTCATCATTTAATATTTATCTCTTAACTTATACCTACCATAACACCCCTTTTTTTTTTTTAATAATTCATAATGAATGCTTTTACGTTTAGTTAATAAATACGAAGCCATCAACTGTTTCAAACGTTGAACGACGAGTTAAAATATCTAATATTATCTGTATTGTAAATTTTGATAAAACAAACAAATATGTATAGTTTAGTTTATATACTAAAAAAATACATTTTTCCATTATTTAAACATATGAGCTTAAAATTTTCTAGTTAGTATAAACAGCTTGAATGATGCACAGAAAAACACCCATTAACAACCAATTCAAAGCCACAGAAGCGTGTGATTTTGGGTATTGCAAGACGTTCAATATGGTCAACTTTATTTAGCCTCGTTTCTTCAATGTAAAGATTATATTTCATTTATATGAACACTGAGCATAGACATCAAGAATATAAGAGTGATCTTAGATGTTATAAAACTCAATCCCTTATTTACTAACCTTAGTTGATATATCCCTTCATCTTAGGCTTTAAAGCTCTCATACTTACTTTGAAAAGTCTCTTCATTTTAAAGCATTCACACTTTGAATTTTATTTTTTATAAAATTTAACGTTTGTTAAAATTATAAAATGACTCCAACATATTTTAACCCTTTCTGCTATAGGCTTTAACAAATCCGAACAATCATGACCGATCAAAAACCTATCTAGTTTGACCTCAATTTGGGTCTGCGAAGATCCCCTTCGGACTTTTATCAGATCTCATCTTAGTGTGACATGAACAAATATGAACACAAAAACTTCATGATTCAAAGAAGAAAATCACCATCGTATAAACCAAAGTTACACGTACTTAGGTACACATCATGGGTCGTATTTAAATCCCAAAAAAATACACTTGTTGGACCATAATAACCTCGTATTTCTCCCTAATTCCATCGAATGGAACACACGAATAGGAGAAAAACGTGGGTATTTTGGATACTCTTCTGTATATAGAAAGAAAAGGTAAGCGAAGACAACAATGGCGGGGAAAGAAGGAGATGATTATAAAAATAGTCTACTTGTTGTGGAGAGGATCTGGGCAGCTGGGAACTGTTCTTTTGTTATCTCGTATTACTCCTTCACCAGATGATGCCGTTGAATTGAAATATTGGAACTGGCTTGCTGCTCTGAGGAACTTGTTAAACAAAAAGTCATCATCTTGCCTGCTGATTTGCATCCTTGCCCTCCTATCCTCTGGAAATAACCGTATTGCCCCTGCCATGGGGTCGTCGAGGACCCAAACCTGTAAAACAGAAATGATCAGAAACCCCACCAGCATAGTGCTCCACCGGACTCCCCTGCCGCCGGCAAAAGACATCGCCGGTGGACCCACATAAAGCTCTGTTGCCACTTATGCCGAAGACAACAAATCTTCAGAGCTGGATCTCTCTCCTCTCTCTCTATCTCTTCTCCTTCTGTATCTCTCTATCTTTTCCGAACAAGAAGACACGCAGAGAGAGCGTCGGACCTGTGTGAGTGACGACGACGACCTATTTTAGAGGCATGGGAGGGAAGGAAGGACAGATAAATGGTGGTTTAATTTCACGGCATGCTATGATTGTATGATTGGGCCCACGTGAAGAGGACAGTCCCCCTAATTGGTTATCAACATAGATTTAACTCTTAAATATTTATTAATATTATTATTATTTTTTTTAATTTTTTTAATTTCGATTTACTTGTTAATTTATCCTAATGATGCTAAAATTTTATGTATATTATTATTTAATTATTTAATATTTTGATCTAAAAAATATATCATATTTAACAGTTATTATATAATTTTTTTATTTTAAAAATATATTTTAATTATAAAATGTATCCAACATATATATTTCTATAATTGATAGAGATGCAAATGAGCTGGACAGATGATACATAATTGGAAGACTTTGCGTGATAAACGACATTTGATAATTTTAAATGAATTGTCTAAGATTGATTATATCTACTTTGGTAATTTTTATCAATAATTGAGCTAAAATCATTTATATGGTTATAAATAAATTTACAAACAGGCTTATTTATAAGATTCTAAATAAATTTATTTAAAAATTAATAGTATATATTTTTATAAATCAAGGATAATGATTTCACAAAATAGTAATAAATTTTCTTAAAACTTAACAATAGATTTATTTATATACCGAGACTAACAATAAGATATCTAAAGGCTAATAATTTTAAAACCTCATTAAATAAATGAATCAATTTTTAACTTGACAGGGTTTTGTTCGTTTTCATTTTACTAACAATGTTAATCTATTGGCTTGTGAATAAGATCATAAATGAACTTTTCTCTATGCTCATAGATAGATCTATTCACAAGCTAATGATAAACTTGTTTATGGGTCAATAAATAAACCCCTCGAAAGATTAAATTTAGCTTGTTTATGAGTATAATCAGACAAACATTATAAATAAAGTTTAATTGCGCTTGCTTATGTCTAAATTAACCAAACTTGAGCCTATCAATTTTTTAACAAGTAGAACCCTAGCTTGAAAAAACTAAAAATCGGCTTGAGTTTGATCTTATTTAAAATATAAATAATGGCCAAACTAGTTCACAGCCTATTCATCCACTCATAATAATAATAATAATAATAATAATAATAAATGTAAATTATTTTATATATATATAGTTTTATGTATAAACTTTAAATCAAGTTGAGCAAGGGGTGGGTGGTGAAGAGTGGCCGCGAATCTCGCCATTGCGTTGGCAATTTGACTCAGTTCTTCACAATCCCGCCTGGGAATTTGAAGATACTAATGAACCGTACAATCAAACTTCTGCTCGATGTTTCTACACTTGCGATCTCTGCGGCGTTATTTGACGCTTCTCTGCATGGATACTCAAGTGGTTCTTCTTCCATTTTATGATTGTTTTTTTTTTAGAAAAAAAAAAAAACAAATTTCGAATCTATATTTTGTTTTTTTTAAAAGTAATTTTAATATAACCCAAATAAGCGAACCATCCATAATGTTATTTAAAAAGATGACAGAGTAATGACATTAAATCATAATAATACCAAGATTTTAATATCATAGGAATGTTATCCACTAAGTATAAATAGTGCACATTTTTCTATAGATATACCAGAGGGAATGCAAGCTTCTCGTAATAAAATGGAGATCAACAACACATAAATTTTAACACAACAAAAGTCTAAGAAGCGGCCAAAATAAAAGATTAGAAGCCTGTAAATATGCTCTACTCTAAGCTCTGTTTTGTACTTGAGCTCGCATCAACCCACCATCAAACACCCACCTCTACTGCTCAGGTGAGATCCCATGCGAACATCATTGAACAAAAAAGCAGCTAAGCTGTGGGTCTCTAATAGGAGTGACTCATCTCAATATTGTTTAATATGAGAGGTCATTAGAATAGTACATAAGCAAGACCTCATTTTAAAGACTATTCACCACACAAATTCAAAATCATAACCAAAAATATTAAATGTCTATTCAAAAATCTAACTACGTCTCCATTAATACTTACCAAACTGTACTAACTCTTTAAATACCCCACCTAGTATAATGGAAATATCAATTCGTGTACGTGGAATATACTTTAACAAAATAAAGTTGCTCAACTGGCATATAGCAGATACCTGAGTAGAAGATTGTTAGAACCTGGGTACTCGGTATATGTATGGCTGAAAGAATGGGGGGCACTGCGAAGTCGTATGGACGTTGCAGCCCCTCCAACACTTGCGGTGCTGTTTGATCTCAAATCCAACGACCCGCATTTCTTGATTTTAAAAAATAATATATATATATATATTTTTATTAAAGAAAAAACATGAGCCGTTGACCGTTGGATTTGAGATCCAACAACGTCACAGGCGTCGCAACGTCCATACGGCAGTGTGGCCCTCCACTTCTCTATGACTGAATGCTCGAGTGTCAGATTAAAAAAGAACTCGCACATGATTAATGCACATGGTCCAACCGTTAGCCGTCCACGTTCTCCATGAGCCATCCGATCAACTCTCCTGTTGACCGTCTTCTGCTGTTATCCAGAGAACTTAACCGTTCTCCACCTTCCGGTCAACTCTCCTTGTTGACCGTCCTGAACAGCCATCCGGAGAATTTGATCGTCCTCCATTGCCATCCGGTCAACCTTCCTTGATGACCGTCTGCTTGCTACCCGTCCGCCATCCAGCAGCACTCCTGTAACCCTCAGACGGTCAGCAACATGTTGACCGGATCCAGCTGGCAGTCCACCGGTCAATCACCATTGACCATCTTTGCCTTCCAGCCGGTCAACGTATGTTGACCGGTTAATGCAGCTGATAACAAAATAATTTGTTGAATCACCCATTAAGGGAGTGACCATATCCCAATAATGTATAACATCAGGAAATATTTTTAAAAATTGTTAAATTATCCTTTAAATATTTTTAAACGATATATTATCTATCTATTTATCTATTTTTATATAAGTTAAGTAATATAGATAAATATATGAGATATTTTGTTACTTAAAATTATCTTAAAAATATTTTAAAAGGATAAAATCAATGCAAAAGGCATTAATCTCATTAAGGAATATTTTGTAAATTAGATTTTGAGTTGTCAATCAAAATGGTATTCATATTCATAGAGTAGAAGATGCCAAGTTCAAAAATAAAACACAGTTTTCGAATTGGCAGTTAAGTATGAAATTAGGAACCTGCATATTGTTGGCACAAAATGAAAGACACGGTGACCGGACAGAAGGAGCATTCGGATAGCTACAGCGCAGATCAGAGCTCTCGATCGGACGGTCAAAAGTAGAGATAGAAAAATTAGAGAGAAACACACACGAGATTAACGTGAAAAGACCCTTCTCAACTAAGAAAAAAATTATCAAATAATACACTATAAAGAATATTAGCTATACAAGCCTCAAATAAGAAAAAAATAATTACTAAATATAAATCACACAATCTCTCTCTAAAAGTATTTCTCACTCTATCTTTACAACAATGCTGCCCACAGCTCTCTCTATGCTCATTAAAATACTTTCCGTCTCACACGACAACCTGTTTCTACAAGCAAATGGCACAAGCCTTATATACACAAAGGGCCTAGTGGTTAGCTAGCCACCCTACTGCCAGTAGGGTAGCAAGACCACGCCTCCTAGGCCTGTCATGATAGGCGTACGCCCGGCGTACCAGAATGGCAGGCCTGACACCCTAGAAAGTTGCAGCCTCCTGACAATCCAATCAGAGTGGGTCAGCTGCCCACCTAAAAATGCGGCTACAGCGAGCCTACGGGAAAGAGAGAGTCAACGCTTAGATTTAAGGAGTCACCGTCCATGTTTTCAGTAACCTCTCAGACATGGCACCTCCAACAAGCCCTCATCCATCTTGACAGGCTTCTCAGACCACTCAATAAAAGTCCGCGTCCATTTTTTTGAATAGAGTCCTCGGCTATAAGTGCCATGAGGGAGTGACCCCAATAAACTTTTCCTCATGACCGAGTGAGAATAAAGTTAGTTAGACCGGTAATGTCACAACAAGCTTTTAGCTTTTCCGTTGGCAACACTTTGGTCAACATGTCTGAGCCATTGTCATCCGAGCAGACCTTTCCAATTGATAGCTGCTCATCATCAAAAATATCTCTCACCCAATGATATCGCATGTCAATGTTCTTTCACCGACAATGGAATGATGAGTTTTTACATAAGTGAATGACACTTTGACTATCACAGAGGACCTCGTACGTCTCTTACCTTAGATCCAATTCTTGAATGAACCTCTTCATCCAAAGCATCTCTTTGCTGGCCTCGGTCACGACAATAAACTCTGCCTCCGTAGTGGAGAGAGTGACGCACTTCTATAACTTGGACTACCAGGAGACCGCCACTCCCATAAATTTTACCAAGTATCCAGACGTTGATTTCTGAGAATCAACGTCCTCGACCATATCGGCGTCCGTGTACCCAAATACCTGAGGCTTCTCTCCTCTAAACTTCAAACCCATCTTGAAGGTCCCGCGAAGATATCTGAAAATCTATTTTACCGCGGACCAATACTCCATCCTTGGGTTTAAGAGAGATCAGCTCACAAGGCCAACCGCATGAGCAATGTCCGACAGAGTACACACGGTCACGTACATCAAGCTACCAACGGCCGAGGAGTAAGGAATCGTACTCATATGCGCCTTCTCAGTGTCCCAGGATAGACACTGCTGCTTGCTATATCTAAAATGGTTGGCTAGAGTGATACTCATAGGCTTGGAGCATTCCATATTGAATCATTAAAGC
The DNA here is from genome assembly GCA_028571085.2 of Nepenthes alata. Lineage (NCBI taxonomy): Eukaryota > Viridiplantae > Streptophyta > Magnoliopsida > Caryophyllales > Nepenthaceae > Nepenthes > Nepenthes alata. Next base: position 8,577 of record JAOVVI020003514.1, on the reverse strand, counting down.
ACCTTTTCAACATAGCCTTTCTCGGATAGTCAGAACTTTTTATCCCATCGGTCATAAAAATTTTGATCCTCAGAATTTGCTTCACCAGTCTGAGGTCTTTTATAGCGAAAGACTGCCCCAGTTGCTCTTTTAGCTCCTTAATTCGAGTACTGTTCTGTCTGACAACCAGCATGTCATCAACATAAAGGAGGAGGATGACGAAGTTCTTTTCAGAAAATTTCTGAACAAAGATACAGTGGTCCGAAGTAGTCCTATGGTATCCTCGTCCGACCATAACATACTCAAACTTTCGATACCACTGTCTCTGAGCTTGCTTCAATCCACACAAGCTCTTCCTCAAACGACAGACAAGTCCTTCCTTCCCCTTGAGAAAGTTATCCGGACGTCCAGTTGCTCAATCTCTAGATCTAAAGCCGCTATCAGTCTGAGCACCACACGAACCGATGACATCTTCACAACAGGTGTAAAGATCTCATCAAAGTCAATACCCTTACATTGACCAAAGCCATTTACCACAAGTTGTGCCTTATGTTTTGGCTTCCTCGAGTCCTCGGTGGTCTTTGGCCGGAAGACCTATTTGTTCTTCAGGGCCTTCTTCCCTTGGATAGCTTAGCCCGCTCAAAGGCATGGTTTTTATAAAGATATGTCATTTCTTCCTTCATGGCCTTAAACCATTTATCATTCTGAGCGCTGTACATGGCTTCATCAAAATCTTCAGGTTCGCCAGCATAAGTGAGGAGGACGTACTCACTTGCTGGTAGGCAGACAGACAGACGTCTTTGCCTGACGACCATCTCACAGGGCCACCTCGGCCTGTTGAGGCGCCAAATCTCCAACCTAATTCTGAGGCGCTGGAATCGCCTCATCATGGTTGGTAGCCACTCTTGGTCCGCCGACATCAGACACAAGAGGCACTGGACGGACAGCATCCACAACAACTCTGTCCGTCCGGAAAGTATTGGGTTGAGACTCCTTCTCTTTTCCTATATCCTCAATGGTCTCGTCCTCAACGAAGACCACATCTCGAGACCGGACTAGCTTCTTTTCCTTTTGGTTATAGAACCTATACCCAAGTTTATCCTCGCCATTACCCAGAAAGACACATTGCTATATCTTTGGCTCCAGTTTGATCCTCTCATCTCTCAAAATATGAATAAAGGCCTTGCAGATAAAAGTTTGGAGATGGTTAAAAGCTGGTTCCTTCTCGGTCCAGATCTTCTCTAGAACTTACCCGTCCAGTGGCTTACTGGGCGATCGGTTGATCACGTGGGCAGCCGCCTTCAAGGCCTCGACCCAAAAATATCCCGAAAGCTTGACCTCGGATAACATGCACCTGACCATTTTCATCAGGGTGCGATTCATCCTCTCGGCCACGCCGTTTAGCTGTGGCATTTTCGGTGGAGTCCTTTGATGTTTGATTCGGTGTGCTCTGCAATATGCATCAAACGTCCCAATATACTCTTCATCGTTGTCACTCCGGACGACCTTCAACCTCCTCCCGGTCTCACGCTCAACGAGGACATAAAACTGTTCAAAAGTTTTCACGACCTGATCCTTGGTCTTCAACAGGAACACTCACAGTTTTCTGGAGCAATCGTCAATGAATGAAATAAAATACTGTGCTCCTCCAAAAGACATTTCCGGGAGGGGACCACACACGTCTATGTGAACGAGCTCTTGGATCTCGGACCTCCTGAAAGATACGTCTCCTGAAAAGGAGACTCTCCATTTCTTTCCCACCATACAATGAGGGAAGTCCTCGACCAGTCTCCATCCATCTCTGGGATGAGACCCTTCTTGGCCAGATGACTCATGCTACGCTCACTCATGTGTTTGAGTATTTCGTGCCATAGGCCCGAGGACTCCACACTTTTTGTAGCATTCACCTATGCCTCCTTGGCCTTGGCTTTCACCGTGTATAGGCTGAAGACCTTTTCTCCTCAAAAAACCACCATGGAACCCTTTCTCAGCTTGAAACTATCGTCACAAAAGACGCTGTAGTATCCTTCATCATCAAGCCTTCCAACTGAAATAATATACATACGAATATCGGGGACGTATCAAACGTCCATAAAAATCAGTCGGGCTCCATTGTTCATCCACAAGGAGACGTTGTCTCGTCCAATGATCTCGGACGTCTCCATGTTACCCATTTTCAACACTCCTGGGACACATGGAGTGTAAGTGAAGAACAACTCTCTCTTGGAAGTGACGTGGATTGATGTGCGAGAATTTACCATCCAGTCAGAGGCTTGCTCAGCCATGCTTACAAAGTCTTCAAACTCGTAAACCAAAATGAGGTCACCAGCTGTGACAACAGAGACCGAGAACTCTTTCTCACCACGTCTCTTTATGTCCCTCTCCTTTCTAGTGTTTTCACGCTCCCACTTATAATAAAACTTCTTGATGTGGCCTTTCTTGCCACAATGGTGGCACTTCATGTTCTGATACCGAGAACGTGACTTACTCCACCATTTATCTTTAAACTTTGGGCCACGTTCTCTGCTCCTTCACTTGGATTCGGTGACAAGGACCTCGGAGTATTGAGAGGTGGATGGGTCCTGAGACCGCTGTCTCACTTTCTCGTTCAGCACAACTTCTTTGGCCATCTCCAAAGTCACTACGCTGTCTGGAGCTGTGTTGGCAATGGTGATCCTCATTATCTCCCATGAGTCCGGAAGGGTTTCTAGGAGCCAGAGTCCGAGCACCTTATCCTCGAACTTAATTCCCATGCCATTTAGCCGGTCCACACAGCCCTGAAAATTATTCAAGTGGTCGGCGATAAATGAGCCGTCATTGTACCGTATGCGCATTAGCCTCATCAAGTGGAAGATTTTGTTATTGTCGGTCTTGGAGGCATTGAGCTTTTGCAGCTTTTCCCAAAGCTTCTTGGCATTTGTCTCTCCGCGAACGTGGTTGTACACATTATCATTTACGAACTGCCATATGAAACCATACAATTGCTTGTGCTTCAGCGTCTACTCCTCGTCCGTTTTTACTGCTGACTTTTCTATGGCAAAAACAAAATCATGCATGGATTTCACAAAAGCAAGTCTGAGATCTTACTTTGCCAAGTGTCAAAGTTGGTTCCATTTAAGCAAGTCATCTTGCTTCCCTGCTCCATAGCTGCCAGCAATAAGGTCACCGTATAAAGAACTAAAGTCTCTGATACCACTTGTTGGCGTAAAATGGAAGACACGGTGATCGGGTAGATAGAATACTAAGACAGCAATAGAGTAGAGCTCTCGGTCGGATGGTCAAAAGTAGAAATAGAAAAATAAGAGAGAAACACATAAGAGATTAACATGGAAAAACCATTCTCAACTAAAGAAAAAATCACCAAAGAATACACTATAAAGAATGATTGTTTACAAGAATGTTAGTTACATAAAACTCAAATAAAAATAATAACCACTAAGTGTAAATCAGATAATCTCTCTCTAAAAGTGTTCATCACTCTATTTTTACAACAAGGCTGCCCATAACTCTCTCTAAGCTCATTAAAATGATTCCCGTCTCACACGCCAACCTGTTTCTATAAGCAAATGGCACAAACCTTATATACACAAAGGGCCTAGTGGTCAGCCAACCACCTTACTGCCAGTAGGGTAGCAGGACCACGCCTCCTAGGCTTGCCATGATAGGCGCACGCCCGGCGTGTCAGAATGACAGGCCTAACACCCTAAAAAGTTACAGCCGCCTGAACATAAAATCAGAGTGAGTCAACTGCACACCTAAAAATACGGCTACAGTGGGCCTACGGAAGAGAGAAAGTCAACGCCTAGATTTCAGGAGTCCTCATCCATGTTCTCAGCAATCTCTCGGACATGACGCCTCCAACAAGCACTTGTCCGTCTTAACAGGTTTCTCATACCACTAAAGAAAGGTCCGCGCCTATTTTTTCCAATGGAGTCCACGGATATAAGTGCCACGAGGGAGTGATCCCAACACATATCTCATGGGGATGCAGCATCTCATATCTTAATTTTAACAATCTATTTTTAGATTTTGTTTTAAATTATAAAGCTAACTTAAGTTAATAAATCTAAAATAATTTTGACCTAAGAAATATATAAATTTTATACATATTTAAAATTTAAATTTTGACCTAAGAAATTTTTAATTGGACTTTTGAATCTAATTATGATTTATAAGAAATATGCATTTCTATAAATTTTAAAATTTAATATTATTCTTTTCCAAAATTGTTGACAAATTATAATAATTTTTTGCTATGATTTAAATGAATTTTTATGGGTTTATATTTTTAATCACCTCTATAAATCTGGATGAATGGGCCCCATTCTTCGTTCGTATATAGGGATGTCCCGTCCCATCCCCCTTGCACGGCTTATGCAGTATTTGAATTTTCAAAAGAGTATTGTTACAAAACCTATTATGTAATTTATTTATATTTTTATATAAATATATATATTTATTTATTTATTTAATAAATATGTTTGGTTATTGGTCACTCCCGTGTGGACTCATATCCACTTGATGTGACAGATTGAGGTAAATATCATCATCATATGGAGAAAGATCGAGTTAAGTTCGCTAGGCGCTCGAGCAGATATTTCAGTAAGGTTCCCGCTCGCTATGCATTCGAGCAAACGCTGTTCTTATAAAATACGCACTTTGTATTTTTTAGGTTATGTGAATTAATTTGAACGCCGTTTCAGAGAAAAAAAAAAGATAGAAAAGATTCAGAAGAATATGATGATAAAGATTTGAGCAATCGTTTGAATTTTTAATCAAGTTTCAGTCTTCAGTAATCACACGTACGTGGTTCTTACTGCGGAGCAGAACATCTGCCGGGTTTTATCTCTACTCTTGGTCTTTATATTTCTTTTACGGGCTGTCCAAAGCTAGTTGATATTGATTATTGTAATTTGGGGTTTGTGTAACCAATCAACTGCTACTAATAAAAATTTTAGACTTTGTGTCCCGTGATTTTTATCCCTCGTTTTATAGAAATTTTTTCACATAAAAATTATATTTTTATTATTTGTGCTTGATTATTATGTGATTGTTATCATTTACTAAGTATTATCTCACGATTTAAACAAATTGTTTATTCTAACAAAATCTTAATTTAATATTTTTTTATTGTGCTAGATCTTGACATATTTTTATAGAGAAAATATTTTTCTTATTTTATTACAATCCAAATTTTATAAAGTCAGATATATTAGTCCTTTTTAGACTCTGTAATGCGAAAGTATTAAGTTGGTTATTAAAAATCTTATTTCTTGTAAGTCATGGAACTCTTTGAGTAATATTACAATGGCAGCCGTCACGTACTTTTTCAATGTTAATTTTTAATATAAATTTTTATTTATTAATTTATTATTATATATATTATTTATTATAAATAAATAGATAAAATTTTATATTAATTAATAAAGATTAAAGTAGCTGAGCTCTATTTACTATTATTCAAGAAATAATTGTTATCATCATACTAAATAATAAAATATCATATAAAATTGAGGGCTTCATATTCTATAATGTTTTGATATAATAAATTATTAGTGGTCAAGTCGATGCTGTATGATGATGATGATGTCACTACTGGCGGCTTATCTGGCATGGCATTTATATGAACGGATGTGGATCGCTAATACTCTCAAGTGATCTGCATGGATATCTAACGGAGACAAATTTTATCATTTTTTAAGAGAATTTTAAATAATATTATATATTAGGTTTCGAACTCCTTTACGTTAACACGAAAAAAATAATAATAATAGGCAATAAATAATAATTATTATAATAATAAAATATATAAAATTTTATAAAAAAATTATATATTTATAAATTTAAAAAATATTCACTAAACAGTTAATTTAATTATAAAACTATCAATATATATAAGAATATATAATACCTTATGCTAATAAACCCAAGTAATAAATCTCGACTCGAGATTTAAATAGATGAATAAATTTTTATCTTTTTTTTTCTCTCTTTCTATTATATTTTTCATACAATGCCGGCGCTCAACAACACAAGGGAGTTGTAATGAATATTTTAAAATTGATTCGGGCTGATTTTATATTAGGAACATTGCATAAGGACGTCTCAAGCTCGAATCTACAATACAAACGGCACCTGAGCACCTCTAAAACATGCATCTGATATTGAATGCTCTCAACAAAATATGTATGTGTACATCTCAAGCGTGCATCAAGTGCCTCTCTTTCAGATAAATGATGCACATACTTAGATTGGGTGAGTGTTATACCCCACTCAATAATTTTCTTCGATTAAGCCAAAACTCATGTCATATAAAGCGTACCATTGGACGACACGCCAAACAAGTGTGACACTAATAAAGGAGTGATTTAAAAGAAATAAATTTTCTCTCATGATCTTACGAGGCCATTACAATCCCAATTATAACTCGACAAACTTCAGGCCTTCCCCTTTACTTTACTTTGGTCAATATAATAGACATATTTTTTTTTTATAATTTTGACTTTATCAAGTGTTAATAAACTTAATTTTATGATCTTGTGGGGTCATTACAATCCTGACTATAGTTCAACAAATTTCAGACCTTCCCCTTTGCTTCACTTAGATTAGAATGTCAAAGTTATTTTCTTCAATCTTGACCTTATTAAGTGTTAATACCTCTAAATAAATAATATTCCTCGCCTAATAATATCGAGCATCAATGTGTTTCAATATGGGATAAAATAATGAGTTCTTACAAATATGAACCTCATCAATGTGCCTCATCCACAACATCTCCAACTCATCTCCATTATCGCATTATGTTTCAGATTGGCAGTGAGAAACACATTTTTGCAGTCTTAACTGCCAAGATATGATTTCTCCTATAAATATAACCAAATAACCCGAGTTGGATGTTCAAGAGCCAATATCACCTACTCTACATGCATCAGTATACCTAATCAAAACCAGCTTGCCATTTTCAAAGTACAAATATATCTTAGAAGTTCTTTGAAAATATATCAGTATCTATTTTATTGTGAACCAATATTCCTTTCTAGAGATGGAAAGAAGTCAGCTGACTGTTTCAACTGTATGAACTATATCCGATCTCATATACACCATCGTATAAATTAAACTGCATACGGTCAAAGAATAAGAGACGTGTCTCCTGCCTGTCTTGTCATTATCCATAGGACAGTGTCAAGTGTTCAATTTGTAGTCATTGACCAACAGAATAACTTATCAACTTAAACTTCTCCATATTGAAATATTAAAATATTTTTTCAATCTAACTATCTTAAAACATCTATAACTTTCTTACTTTCTAGTTGTAAAATATTCTCATACCAAAAATTTATTTTGTTGACTATTAAATCTTTTATGACAAAAGATTTTTCAAACTTTTTTAACTTTGTAATCCATGAGGCATTCTGCCGTATAATAAGTTTGTCATCCACATATAATATGAGAATAATAAACATGACTTTTGAAAACTTTTGAATAAATATACAATGATTCAATATAGTCTTTTAATAATCATGACTCACTACTACTGACTAAAATATTTTGCACCACTATTTAGGGCCTTACCTCGATCTGTATAGTTTTTTTTTCAAACAGTAAATTTGATATGCCTTTTCTTTAATTAATAATTTCATTGACTGCTCTATATATATATTCTCCTCAAGGTCACCATAGAAAAAATTTGTAATATTTCAATTTTTTGTTTGGATAAATTTAATATTAATTATAATTTGGATATAGTAAAATTAATTAATATTAAAAAAATTTAGAGGATATTTAAAATTAATTAGAATATTTTATTATGTCAGATTCATAAATTTTTGGTTAATTTATTACCTCACATACAATGATTGTAGAGCATATCATAATTATATTATCCGGATAGTTGTTCGATGAGGTCCTGAGAGGGTTTGATTTATCAGGTCCTGTGTATTTTGGTTTGTCACGCCCAAATTTTAAGATTTGATATTATCAGTTAAATTTATTTAAAATTTTAAATTATAAAAATTATAATTAATTATTTAAATTGATCTGTTTGATTTGAATTCGTGATAGAAGTGGTATGAGAGAAAAATCGTAAGCAGAGGTATTTAGTATTATTTTGGATAAATAAGTAACTGAACTTTTAGATATGATAAGTATTGTCTTTGATAGATGATAAAAAATTTTAGTTATTGGAGATTTACATTTGAATCGAAAGGGCGAGTTGTGGATGTTTGGGTTTAGATTCGAAGAATGATCACCTGATCATGATGAGTCACGCAAGCGATATAATGTATGATTTGATATAGTGGTTGAATTAAAATTTTATTGAGTTTTTGTATATATGTGAAGGTTTTGTTGGGATTTTCAAATTTGGAAGAGAAGTAGCAACCTTGGGTGGTGCCGGTCTAAAACTCACGAAGTAGAAGGAAACTTTAGTCGGCAAAGTTGGTGATGGAGTTGGTCAGAAATCTCACGGAGTAGAAGGAGATTTTGACCAACGAAAAAGTAAGCCATGAAAGTGAAGATGAATGAAGGCTTGTCAATATTGGATGTTCCAAATAAAGATGAAAAAGCCCAATACAAGCCAATTTGTTCCTCTTCGTCCGG
>JAOVVI020003513.1:0-18972 GCA_028571085.2 Nepenthes alata | reverse complement strand
GACTCCGGATCTTTAGAGATGATCCTCCAGAAATGGCGACACAGAAGAGCTTTATTAGATGCAATCAAGTTTTTAAAGCCCAAGTTGCCCTCCCCTTTCGGGGGGCACACATCTTTCCAGGCAACTTTAGCAAAATATCTACCTTCGAAGGAGCCATGCCACAGAAAGGTGCGAAGGGCCTTGTCAATGCTGTTCAGAATGGATTTTGGTAGGATGAACATGGAGGCCCAGTAGTTGTGGATAGTCGAGAGTATGGAGGAAATAAGCTGCAGCCTACCATCAAAAGAGAGCCAGCGATTCTTCCAAGATGAAATCCTAAGATGGATCCTATCTAGGAGAGGTTTACAGTCTGAGATAGAGAGTTTCGTGGTGAGGAGGGGAACTCCAAGATATCTGACAGGGAGAGTGCCCTTCTTGAACCCGAGAATGTCAAGGATACCCTGGGAGGTATCATCGCTAGTAGCGCAGCAAAAAACCTCACTCTTATTCAGATTGGGAGTAAGGTCAGACAGGCTACTGAAAATTTTGAGGCTATCATGAATTGCCTGGATGGCTTTGCGATCAGCTTTGGCGAATAGAAGAAGATCATCCGCAAAATCAAGCGTCACAATTCGGGGGCCTTCGCATTTCCAGTGGAATTGAAAGTCCGGATTAGTCCTGGCCATTCTGTCCAGAATACCATTCAGGACCTCCATGCCTAACACAAAAAGGTAAGGGGAAAGGGGATCCCCCTGTCTGAGACCTTTTGCACCACGAAAGAACCCCACAGACTCTCCATTTAAATTGATGGAGAATGAGGTAGTGGTGATGCACTGCTTGATCCAATTGATCATGGGGAGGGGAAAGTTCATGAGTTCAAGGACAGTCAGAATGAAGTCCCAATGGATGGAGTCAAAGGCTTTCATTAGATCAACTTTAATCACACAACGGGAAACCCTCTTATTAAGGTGGTACCTATGAAGTAAATCCTGAGCGAGCAGAATATTATCTCCAATGTTCCGACCAGCAACGAAGGCTGTTTGACATTTTCCAACTAGGAAGGGGAGAAAAGGTTGGAGGCGGGAGGCGATGATCTTGGAAATGATCTTATAAATGACATTACAGCACGCTATGGGATGAAAGTCGGAGACCCTAGAAGGCGATTTGATCTTCGGGATTAGGCACAGCAAGGTCGCGTTAATCTGCTTCAAAATTTTCCCATGATGGAAGAAATCTTGAACAGATTCTATTATGGACGAACCAATTTCGCTCCAAGCAGCTTTGAAGAACTTTGAAGAAAAACCATCGGGACCTGGGGCTTTATTGTCATCGATCGAGAACAGGGCCAGGCAGACTTCTTAAGCAGAGATGGGGCGACAGAGGCTCGAGCGGAGGGCATCTGGAACAGTTTTGAGGATAAACGGACGGAGGTTCTCCTTAGAGAACTCCCCGTCCGATCTGCCAGTACCCAGGAGGTGAGTAAAGTGATTAATAAGAAGATGTTGCACTTCCTCCAAATTACTCGTTGGAGAGCCATCCTCTTTGGACAAGGAGAGGATCCTATTTTTGTTGTAATTACCGGCAATGGATCGAAAGAAGTATTTTGTGCACTGATCACCATCTTTGATCCATCTAATCTTCGCCTTCTGCTGAAGGAACTCCATCTCCAATTGCAAGGCTCTGCGATATTCAGCTTTTAGCATTTCCTCCTCATCGGCCACAAGCTGAGAGCCGAAAAGAGAACCAATCCTCTGAAAGTCTTCAAGATTCGCCCGTGCACGAGCGACCATTTCATGAACATTACCCAAGTTACGATTTAAGTCCTTCAACTTGTCCTTGAGAAGATGAAGTTTAGAGACAATCCGAAACATGGAAACCCCCTAGATACAGAGCCCCCAACATTGACGAATTGTAGGAATGAATTGGGGATGGAGCGTGAGGAAGTTATTGAAACGGAAGCAACCAGCTTTTGGGGGCCTCCAGATACAGGGGGATAGAATGCATGGAGAGTGGTCTGAGAGCCTAGCCGAGGGGAAGGAGGCTATGGAGGGGATATCTGATAGCCAAGGACCATTAACCACCACTCTATCCAGCTTCCGGAAGACATGGGAGCAAGGAAGTCTTCCGTCATTCCAAGTGAAGAAAGCGTCATCATAGCTCAGGTTGTGCAACTCACAATGAATGAGGCAGCTGTCAAGAGCTCTGGCACTGCTTCCATTCACCCCTATCTTGATAGGATCCCAACCAACCCAAATATGCCCAAGAGAAGATTCAGAATAATTCATGTGCCAATTCCAATGAGGTCTGATCCTTGCTGAGATTGATGCGGAGTTTCTCTCAGCTACTTTTGTTTCAACCAAACCGACTATATTACAACCGTGGGAGCTGATGAGGTTCCGGACTTCATGGGCTTTAACCAACCCATTTAGCCCCCTCACATTCGAACAAGCTATATTAATCATGGGTTGAAGGCGAAAGTGGGGAAGATCTTTTTGACCCCGGGGAATCTTCTTTCTTTCTCGAAGATTTTTCCCCTTCTTTTTGACGCTGCCAGTGGATAGGGGAGGAGTCATTGAAGCTGATCTTTGATTTTTTGATAGCAACCTTGGGGTACCAGCCACATCAGTATCAGAGGATACTCGGGCTGGCTCCTTATCCACATGACCACACAAATCATAATTTGGAAGCGGAGAATCAGACTCCGACTGGCACTTAATATTTGTCAAATAATCTTCCTGATGTCCACATTGCGATATCAGACCATTTTTCATCTCATCAGACCTTATGGGAGATCCTAATACAGTATCACCTGTATTTAGGGGAGACACAATGGAATCACCCACCAGTGGACCTAGAAGGCCTTCGACATCATGCACTGATTCGTCCTTAGCTAGCTCCTGAAGGACACTAAATGGATTGGAGGTATCCACTTCCTTATGATCCGACTCGCCAGCAAAAAATGGGGCAATTGCAGGACCATCCTGGCCATTAGACACAACATTCTGCACTGGGGAGGGCCGAACATAGTTATCATTATCCCCCATCTTCTTAGGGACCCACTTTTGTTTGGAAGATGGTGCCTTGACCCCAACAGCACCAGAAGAAGAACACTTCAAATGTCTCCATTGGTAATCTAATTTGATTTCAACGAACGGGTTGTCCGTTTGCTCATCGGGGCATCCTAACCGAACTTTCACAGAGTCAGGTAAATGTGTATCGGCCCCCACTTCAACACAGACCCTAGTAAACCCCATTCTTTCAAGCCTCTCAGTGATTGGATCTAATCGAATTGGCTTCCCTATAACACTGGCAATCCAGCTCAATCCAAGAGGTGTCCAAAGTTCAACAGGGACCCCAGTCATAGTCACCCAGTTTGGGAAGGATTTGTGCTCTTCTTGGGACAGCAACATCCCCGGTTTCCATTTCTTAAGAAAGAACGGATGACCAGCGATCGACCAAGGCCCGCTATTAAGGCATTTCTCAAGCATTTGGGTAGAAGAGAATCGAAAAAAGAAAAACCCCAAATCATTCCCGGCCACATGTTGCAGCTCAAATCGTGCCCAAATTTTCCTGGTGATATTGTTAACCGCATTATAGTGAATGGGGTTGCCAACACAATATCCAACCAATGTGGTTCCCCATAGTTCCTCACCTTGTTGTATAACTTCGGGAGGGGGGGACAAAATTGTTTGCTATATTGGAAAGATTTGGAGGATAGTATTTTAGTTTAGACTTACCTCCAAGAGTATTCTTTGTCACCACCGAAGACCATGTGATGCCCTTAGGACCGTCAATGTGCTCCATGGATAACCCCAATCGAGCATCAGAACTGGGAACAGCAACCTCACTCCTTTGAGGAGATTGTTGGGTCATCCCTATATGACTAACCATTGGATTGCATTCCACTGCTGAATCCATTAGAGCCACTGCAAATGCACCATGCACCTCATGCTGACCAATACCATCCAATTGAATTCCTGGCCTGGTAACACAGGGGCGGTCTCCTGGCAGCAAATCTGCCCCCGACTCCTTTACTTCCAATCTGCCATCTTGACCATGAGTTAATTCGACTGGGATGAAACCAGCCGTATCCACGGGGCATCCAATGGCGTTAGAATTCAATCCCTCATAGCAAAGATTAGAGGATGCCAAAACCCCTTCAGCCGATTTAACATCATTTACTCGCCATCCAATATTGGAATGGCAATAGAAACAGAGGAACCAATCGATGAACAGGGCATCTCATGGGTTATAGAATGGCGTGCTCCCACCACTTCTTTGCAGTAATCGGATTGAAACCATCCCATATCCCTGCCCATGCGTTTACACTCTGGCTGGCAATTAGGGGTAGACTCAATACCATCGACCGCCTCCATGGTATTCATAATCTTTCCCCTAGATGCTCCCTTTGCAATTCGGGCAACGAAGACCATGGTCATCTTTTCTTCTCCTGCCCCTTTTCCAATTCCTTATGGGTCAAACCCCAAAGACATGTGGGTATTCAATGGCCCCACTCCGAGTGGTGCCACAACATCACGTGGGCTGCCTCATTATGGAAAGGGAAAAGTTTATTGGCTCTCTCTATACGCCTTTCGTTAGCGGCTACGGTCTATTACATTTGAAGGGAACGCAATAATCGTATCTTTCAAAAATCCCCCCTCAAGAAATCTCCCAAATCTTTCCTCAAATTATCAATGTTGTGCGACTTAAACTGAAGACCGCCATGGAAGCTGATAGTTGTGTTACTAGCTCGCTCCGGATTCGCTGGAGTTTATTAAAAAAAAAAAAAGGGTGGCAGGTTCTATTGTGGGTGTTACTTTCCCCACTACAGTTCAGGGGTGTGTTGGTTTTGGGCCTCCTCTTGACTTGGCTGGCCTGGCTTTGTAACAACCTTAGTTTTGTCCCTCTGCTGGACTGGTTCATTAAAAAAAAAAAAAAACTAGTGCGCTGGCTGGCCTGTTTGGCTGGTGTTGTTAGTTTTCTCATGTACCTCCTTATCCATTCCCTCTTTCCAAAAAAAAAAAATCCCCTTCCTCCAAAAAAAAAATCACTCCCCGACCTCAAAAAAAAAAAAGGGGGAATCGACATCTCTGGGTGTCCTGTTCGAGGGTGTATGGTGATTGGGTCTGGCGTAGCTGGATGTTCTGTAGGATGTGCTGTGGAGTAGTCAACTGAGGAGTTGCTGTTGCCATTAGCTGCAAATTAATGAGGGTGACGCCTTGCGTGGGATTCATGAAACATGAGATGCAGGGACTGTCGTGGGGTACTGCTATTTTATGGAGCTGTGTTATGGAGTATGGCAAATGCCATGTTGGATTATGCTGCTGGCTCTTGAATTTTCCTGCTACTATTTTGAATCTGAGTTTGGAGCGGTTGCCCTCAACTTGCTATAGATAATGGTGGCACCGATGGACCATGCTTGGGCTATGTGGAAAATCTCAGCATGGGGCTACCGGTTGCAGGAATTCTTTACAATTCCTTGGTGGCTGCTGGAATCGGTTTGTTGTGGAAGCCTTGAGCTGTTGTTTTGTTCTGCATTGAATTATGTGGAGCAGCCACTTGTAGCTGATTCTCCGCATGCTTGATTCTGTGTTGCTGCTTTTCCTGCTTCCCCATTAGCTGTTGAGGTTCTGCTGTAGTTGCTGTGTGGTGTGGAGTGAGTTTGGTAGATCTGCTGCTGGAGCTCCCTGCCCTTGCTGAGTGTGGAATGAATTGGGTGTGTTGGCGATGACTTGAAGAATTGAATTCATGCTGGTATTGTAAAGCCCATTGCTGATAAGGTTGCTGGAAGCTAGGAGGAGTGGAAAGCCAAAATTACTCTCTTTGCTTTGTTATGCTGAATTTCAAAGGAAATTTTGTTTCTACTGTGTCGTTTGGTGCTGAGTTTTGCTGTTCACACTGCCGTCCCCTTATTTGTCAATGAACCAGCAACCGGTGACAGCTCCACTTGGTATGGCTTGGTATGCTGGTGCCAGATAAATGAGGATGGCCTACTGTAATCGTAGTCCACATACTGCATTTGATGCTGTTGTTGATGGTGGTGGAATTTGGTGTTGCTCTGATGTGGGTTGAAGCTACTGGAAAGCTGGTTCTGGCTCTTGGAGGCTAGCTGCTACTGGAGAGGAGCTGACCCCGTTGTGATGCTGGGCTGTGACCCTGATGGTGCTGAGGTAATAGGCGGTTATCTGATCCTGTTGTTCTGCTCTTGTTATGAGTTGAGGGAACAATAGCTGGGAGGATGCAGGCCCATGATATGTGTCTATATTCCTCCTGTTGGTCTGTGCTGAGATGGAAGTTGATTTCTGGTGGTCTGCTGGTATTGGCGCTGCCCTGCTGAGATAAAGCAGCTGGTCTGGCGGTTTGCTGCATCAGATTCAGGGCGTGGTGGGGTAGTTTTCTGTGCTGTTTCCTTGGTCAGTGGCAATGCAGCTTCTTCGGCTCCTGAAGGGTGTTGTTGCTGCCGGGTAGTTTCTAAGGTGCCGGTGTGGAGCTGGGCTGTTTGCTGATGGCGCCGGTTTCAGATCTGTGCAATGGTGTGCACATTGCAAATTGCAGTTGAGCTCCCCTGTTGGAGGTTGAGGCTACTGGAATTGAGTGGTTGCTGAAAGCAGCTGCAGGAAGGGATGATGTATTATGTTGTGTGTGTTTATTGGCTGGGTTGCATGTGGCCGGTTTAGATGATGTTCAACTAGATGTTTTTTTTCTATTTCTTTGATCGGTTTCATGATTTTGCTCATGGTGGTGCTCGGGGGATGCCCTAACTCGTTGTTCTACATCTAAGTTTGTAGAACACTTGGAGTTAGAACATCGTCTTGTAATTTCATTTATTTCAATTCAATTTACTTACCAAAAAAAGTCAATCGTTGTCTTCCTGGAGGCAACCTTTATTGTATTAATTTTTCTTTGGTGTCATCTGATGTACCTAGCTGCTCGGGGTATGCCCTAGCGTTAAATGCTTTAACTCCTAGTAAAAAAACTTGGAGCGAAAAGCATTGATTATGTAAATTTTTTCTCCCTTTAATCCAAATTACTTACCAAAAAAAAAGAGTAAGTAAATATGTATTAAAGAAAAGAAAATGTACAAAACTATGTTCTAACTCCAAGGGGTTTGCTTGCTTAGAGGTAGAACATATACGCTAGGGCATTCCCTGAGCACCATCATGAACAAAATCATGAGACTAAAAAAAGTTTACAAAACCCTGTAAAAAAACCATCTCCATAACATCCACACATCAGGAGAAGGAATGAAAGTAACCAAAGGAAAAACCTGCATAAAGAAGCCACATCCTCGACCGCCCATATGCTCTCGGCCAATACTAAAGTATGGAGCCCATAATCAACTTTTTCACAACAGACAACAATTCAACCTCAACGAGCACGAACAATGGGAACTGCATGACCAAACAGCATCAGTAATCTGTGACCATAATGATCCACCTCCAATGGCAATTTGGCCGGATCATGCCCCATCAATCAGCTTCATAAGCAAACGTAATCTTCTTCCATCAGCGTATAAAACCCCACATTGCAACAGCAACCTGTGACCATAATGGACCAACTCCAATGGCATTTCAATCAGCTTCATAAGCAAACTAGAACTTCTTTAACCATCGCATCAAACCCAAATTGCAACAGCAACCTACAATTTAGTAAACCATCGAGCCATAGTTTTTTTTTTTTACGTGCATGTGTGTGAGCAAAATAAGGGAAAATTATCCCACACAAACAGCCCAGCCTAGCTAAGCAATGCTTCATAAATTAACATTGAAGTGTATCCTAATTCCCCTTTGGATTTGGTCCAATTATTATTTCTACACCCATATATGAAAATAATATCTTTAGCATCATATTATTGTATGCATAATATTATAATATCTTAACCTGCAGATCCTTAAAAAATCCAGGATATTACAAGCAAAGCCAAGGAGATCACACATTGTTTATTAAATATTTAATTGTAAAAGTCACTATTTTACTTATATATATTAATAATATTATTGTGATAGGGAATGATTCTAGTGAATTAGAAGCCTGACTAAAATTATCTTGGAAAGGAATTGAAATCAAGGATTGGGATGAATATAAAGTACTTAGAAATTGAAGTGGCCTACTCAAAATAATGTATCTTTGTGTCATAGCAAAAATATTCATGATCTCTTGAGAGAAACCAAAAACTTAGCTAGCAAGGGAACAAGCACCTCAATTGATCCAAACCATAGGCTAGGAGAAGTGGCCAAAAATCATCCAGTTAACCGAGGAAGATACAAACGTCTTGTGGGGAGATTGACCTAGCTCTTCACATACTCAGACTGATATTACATACATAGTAAGTATAGTTTGTCAATTTATGGATGAACCAAATATAAATATGCAAGCCATTCAAAAAATTTTACATTATTTGAATTCAACACTGGGGAAGTAATCTTATTTAAGAAAGGTGAGGGACTACAATTAGAGATATAATTTGATGTGGACTATATGGGTTCCCTATTGGACAAGAGGTCTACATCCAGTTACTACACTATTGTAGAGGAAGCCTAGTTACTTGGAGAAGCAAGAAACAACTCGTGATAGCAAGGTGAGGGACTATAACTGGAGGCATAAGTTGATGCAGACTATATGGGTTTCCTGTTGGACAGGAAGTCTACATCTAGTTACTACATTATCTTAGAGGAAGTCTAGTCACTTGGAGAAGCAAGAAACAACTCATGATAGCAAGATCAAGAGTCAAGGCCAAATTTTGAGCTATGGCACAAGGAATATATGAACTACTATGGCTGAATATAATTTTTAGTGATATAAAAATAAAAATTAAGGGACCAATGAAACTCTGTTGTGGCAATAAATTAGCTATCAACGTTGCTCACAACCCAGTACAACATGATCGGACCAAAACTATTAAGGTGGACAAGCATTTTATCAAGGAAAAACTCTATTTGTCTCATTAATACTCCATACATGCTATCAAGCAAACAACTAGCAGATGTACTCAGGAAACGTATACCTACTCAAAGATATCAAACGTGCAAAGTCAAGTTGGGAATGGAAGACATCCACTCACCACCTTGAGAAGGAGTGTTGAGAGATTACAAGGGATACTCGGACAATTGCTTTCTCAATTCAAATTGACCCCTGGACAGCTTAGAGAATATTTGGTGTTGATTTTATTTATTATGGAAATCCTACATTATCTCTTTACCCAATTATATGAGGATCATTTCCTCTCTTTCCAGATTTTGTATATTAGGAAATATCTTCATGTATCTTTTTTTTATTCTTCCTTAATTTTTACAATACTTTGTACAAGAACATATGTATAACATTGTAAATAATATGTTAAATAATTACTTCTTCTTTCAGCTATCAACCCCTTAAGCCATCTAAGTTCCTGTAGAATCGTGCAACTGCCTTACTGATTCCTTTTTCTATTGCTACTGGTCTGCTGCTTTCATGTGACTTTTTGATGTTGCTGCTTTTCTGTTCAATTTGCTGCTTTGCTTTCTATTTTTTGTTTCTGGTCATGACATGGATGATGCTTGGATAGTAACAATGGAAACATTGATAACTTGAAAAGTAGTTTATATACACTTCTAACATCACATTCAAAGGATAAACACTGGGCAGCTGTAAATGGGGAATGAGGGTTGGGGCTTGCAACAGTGACGATATGCCCAAACTGATCATGGGTGGCCAGGCAGTTAGAGGGTGTGTGTTTTCTGGGAAATATTTATTTAGGCTGAGGAATTCGTCAAAAAAGATGAAATGTGCTGTGCTTGGGACTTTGGGAATTAAGTTTCGTGCATATTTTAGTTGTAAAAAGTCACTACTGTAGAATGGGGGTAGCATGCAGTTTTTTGTTTTCTTTGGATATTCTGCCCGTTGTCCATGTGCAACTGCTTGAACTGATAGTTTTTCTACTGAGCATATTAAACACCTGCAGATGCATGTGATATATTACAAAGCATCATTCTTGATATATGGATGTGAGTGTTGGCAAAAGGAAAAAAGAAAAATGTCCTCTGATCTTCACTCCATTCTTCCTACTCCTGATAAAAGTGTTTACTTGTTCTTGGAACTTAATATTCCTTATCAACCAGCATAGGATATTCTCACTATTGCTTGCAGTCCAAAGCTTCTCAATTACTTCTGTACTGCAGAAAAGTTATGCTTCGAGTGGATGCAAAGCAAGGAGCTCCGAGGGATGGCAGCTCTCCTCTTGAGCTTTTCCTGGTACGTAGATTATGCCATTTTCTTTCACTCAGATTCTCTTGTAATTATTTTTCATTGTTGAGGAACTATCTGTTCCATTGGTGTAATTATGTGGAGTCTTCATGAAAGAGAGACTTATTAAGGTTTAGACTGTAAATGCAGTTTTGTTATTTTACCTTGTTGTGGTGGCTCTGGCTGTGAGTATACTTGGGATAAACCTCTATTCCAATTTTCACATTACATGTCTTTTCAGGTGACATTGCACTATAGTTGTTATTTTCCTTGTAATGGGGAAACTCCAACATTGTACTGTGCTGTATGCATAATAGTGCTTCATATGCATGGGGATTTGTTTGAATGTTGGAGGAAGAAGTTGCACACTAGGGTAGACAGCATATATGTGTATAATCAAGATTATAACTAGCCTTAATGATAAGCAAAAAGTACCAATTTTCATCATAATCACTAATATGCTTGGAAGAGTGGGACAACATTACTTTTTGTATGCAAAGAGATTGTTTCTGTCATTTAAATTTATGACCTCTAGGTCACAATTTAGCAATATTACTATTGTGTCAAAGTGCATCCCTAAGACCTAATACTACATGATCATTAAAAATGTCCAAGTTGAAAACATCATTTGATTATCTTATTGATCATAATATCTTTTTCCCCTTTCAAAATTCCTGCAATACTCAGATGCATATAAGCTGTCATGAATTCTTCTCTTCTATCTCCTGCAAAAAAGCTGTATGGATGGAGTGGTTGAGCTCTAAACAGAATTGGTGGATCTTTTATGCTGATGCATGTTAGTGTGCCTCAGATTCATGTCCTATTCATCTAAATTATTATGTACTTAGTGTTCTTGTTTGAGATATATAATGCTACAGCCCAACTAATGCTTCATAGATCAATTTTCTATCTCCAACTTCAATGTTGCTCAGGATCTTAAGAAATTTTGGTGATATAATTTTGTGATGTGACACTTGCTGTAGGTGGAAATATATCCATTGAAGATACATTTGACAGAGACAATGTACAGAATGATGTGGGAGTATCTTTTCCCTGAAGAAGAGCAGGACTCTCAACAGCGCCAGGTTGGTTGACAGCCCCACTGATTCAGTAGTGATTCCTATAACTTATGCTGCAGCTGCATGATAGCATTACATCCGCTATTTTTTGCAGGAAGTTTGGAAAGTTTCAACCACTGCTGGTTTGAAACGTGTGAAAAAGGGTTCATCAACACATGAAGGTTCTGGATCTTGTGCTTATTCCACCAAGGAGTCTGAAGGTTCCTGTAAGTCAAGTGTGTCGGCAGTAACCATTATTTCTGGAGGCATGCATGCTGATTCCTCAGAAGTGAGCTCCCGCTTATTCATTTTCCCTTCAAATGAATTTGCTTAGAACTATTAGCACTATAATCCCAATACGACCGAGAAATGTGTAAAAGAACCCATATTGAGTGAACATTTATTGTAGTTGCCTAAATTGCTGTAGCTTCAGAAAAACTAACCAGGTAATACCCACTTAGGCAATCAAGTAGTTGTATGGAAACTCGGGGCAGAGTGGTTGGGCCAGTTATCTCAAGTTTAATTCCTAGCTCTGTTGCAATCTAGAACTTAGTCATGATGGGCGGGATGTAATCAGAGGCTTTCTTTTAATCCATCGTACTGGAGCCAGGAATACAGAGGTTTTTCGTAATCAAGGAAAAAAATTCCGACAACTTTGTTAATAACCTTTCCGTGCATATAAACAGAGCATGTAGAAGATTTCTGGCTCTTCGTTCTAACGCTGGTTCATCTCTGCAGCTAAGAAGAACATTTTCTTTCGAAAGAGCACGAGAGGAGAACGTTGCAGAAACTGTGGGTAAAGATTTTGTGTTGCATGTTCATTCTTCAGGCAGTCCTTCCCTTGGTACAATTGAGCAGCAAGATGAATCATCTAGAAGTAAATCAAAAGATCCCAAGTCGATTAAACCAGGTCGCCCTTCTCACGAAGAAAAGAAGGCTGGCAAGTCTAGTGATGAGAAGAAGATGCGTAAAATGATGGAGTTTCACAATATTAAGATAAGCCAGGTTTGTTACCTCTGATATTGTAATCATCCATGTTTTGTGATGGATGCATTTGTGTGTGAGTGAATGAAATGGAACTTAATTTTGTAGGTTGAGCTGCTGGTTACTTATGAGGGATCACGATTTGCTGTGAGTGATTTAAGATTACTGATGGATACATTTCACCGAGTGGAATTCACTGGAACTTGGAGGAGACTTTTCTCAAGAGTTAAGAAGCATATTATCTGGGGAGTCCTGAAGTCTGTGACAGGGATGCAGGTAGAATAACATCAATAATCTTCATTCAATTGTCATAGACATGCCTGTATACCTGTAATCTCTGGCAACCTGGGCTCAGTTCTTCCTCATTTTCTATTGGATGCTCGAGGTTGGCTTTTGGCTTTGCATGTAGTTTGCCTCCAATTGGCTGGACGCTTATAATAAGTTTAACACCCATATACTCTTGACCACCATAATAGCTGATGCTCTACCGGACCTTTTATGGTCGCCTGGATTTTGTACGCTTATTTGAACTATTTCCATATATGGGCTATGAATCACTACCCTGTATTTCTATCTCAGAGTCTAAGGATGCCTCATGAAATATTATTATTAAAACAATAGGTTTTCATTATTTCAGTCATCTATGTTTTAATCCCATGCCACTTCGGTGATATTCTAATAAATTGAATTTTCTTCTACCTCTTTAGGGCAAAAAGTTCAAAGATAAAACACACAGCCAAAGAGAAGTTAGTGGGCCTGCTGTTCCTGATGACCTTAATCTTAGTGACAGTGACGGAGACCAGGCTGACAAATCTGATCAGTACCCTATATCCTGGCCTAAACGTCCTGCAGAGGGAGCAGGTGATGGTTTTGTCACTTCCATAAGAGGCCTATTCAATTCTCAGCGCCGCAAGGCGAAGGCATTTGTCCTGCGGACAATGAGGGGTGAAGCAGAGAACGAGTTCCGTGGTGAGTGGAGTGAAAGTGACGAGGAGTTCTCTCCATTTGCACGGCAGCTGACTATAACAAAAGCGAAAAGGCTGATTAGGCGTCACACAAAGAAGTTTCGCTCAAGAGCTCTGAAAGGTTTGCTTCTTGTTTCCATGTCTGCATATGCCTGTTTTTGTTTCTCTTTGCCATGGGATGCACACATTCCAACGCTTTCACACAAATCTTTCAAACAATCTTTAATTAAGATGGATCTTCAGCTTACTATATATCTGGACATCACTCATAAAGGGTGACCAAGTCATAATAAGGATCCTACATTGTGGGATTGAGTGAGGGTTTTGATGTACCCTTGCCCCCGCAAAGGATATTTCCATGGTTTGACCAAAATACTGTACAACTATTTCATATGCTATGGTTGTAGCGGTAGGCATGTCAATCTTTCCCAGACTAGCAAATATTATGATCTGTAACGCAGCAACAATGGAGGTCCATCTGGGAACCACCCAACTTCAACCTTTTTTATCTATACTAATAAAATAATAACAATGAGAGCTACACTGCTTATTCAAACGTTAGTCACTGAACATTTAAGTGTACATTCACATCATCATGCCAAATTATCAAGTGTTTTATTTAATAATGGTTTTTTTCCCTAAGATTAACAACTGTAGTATTTCATCAGGTTCTACTCAACACAGAGATTCACTTCCATCTTCTCCCAAAGAGACTACAATATATGAAAGTGACTCTTCAAGTGGATCATCACCTTATGAAGATTTTCACGACTAGAGAAGGAACCAAGCTAGAAGGATGGAATATATCGCAGAAAGCTTTCCTGAAAACACAGAGCTGTTTGTACACATCAGTGTGCTACTGTAGCCAATCATGCTGAAACAGCACCAGTTGACATTTATTTGACTCAGTCATGATCCCAAGTTTCCTTCAAAAAAATGCAAGCAGCAGAATTGCAAGGAAGGTAAAAATCTCTTCAGATTGATTCATGCATCGGCCATTTCATAGATTAAGAAAATTTGTGCACAAGTGCCTAATGTTTTCCAGTTTGGGTTTTTGGATTCTATTCTTTGATTCCCTAATTTTTGTACGTGCTACAGCATTACGTGTGTCTCTGTAGAGACAGTTCAGGATTTTCCTCTTTCTTACAAAGCTATGGGGTCAGATGAGAGGTAATTGTAGAGAAAGAAAGCTCCTCATTTTCACCCTCTTATTTTGTCTTATCTTTATGCTTTCCTTTTATTGAGCATGGGAGGAGGGCAGCTGAGTTTAACAATTGGCCCTAAAAGAAGGGATGGTGGGCTTTGGATAGGGTAGAGAAGGATCCAAACCGGTAATCTCTGCATCATGAAGCATAGTCCCACTACCAGCCGTTTATGCAAAGCCCCCTTCTCCCCCTTGAAATACCCACACCTATGCCTAATTGCTTATGATCAAGGTGGTTCCTAGAGTCAACATTGGGGCCATAATACTAGTCCTCTATGGTAAATCCAACCTCCAATGTAATTGTCACAATACTAATTTTTCCCCTCAGGTAAGTACATCCATCAAACTAAAGATCCAACTAAACATGAATGTACAATATTGGTGTGTTGTATTAGAGAACCGTTACATTGTCATAATTGAATTTTTGTCACAGTATGGTAATAGGCTGTGTTTAATACCTTGAAATTGCGATCTTATCAACACAATAATAGTAGGAAATGATTCCAGGAGTGCCCTGCAGAAGCACTCAATCTGATGTTTGAGTATTGCCTTTGGATGATGATAAAGAATACATGTGAAGCAGGAGGATTTTGAGCAAAGCGCCCGGTACTGTATAAGGTATGTGAATCTCTGGCTAAAAGTGGATGTAGGAGGATGGCTCAAGTTGATTTTTGGGAGAGCTTTATTGACGATGGCCTTTTGCTCTATTTAATGTTCTTGGGGAACTAGGCTAAGTACCTTGGTATTCGTATTCGTCCCAAGAATCTGCCATTTACCGCACTTAATGATAAGGTTGGTTTTCTCAGGCAACAAGAATTGAATAATCGCATTTATTGATATTATGGCATATGTGGGTTGTGCCATTGATTTATGTTGTCTTGTCAACAGTGACCTAGCGTAGGGCTCATTTCAGTTGTCAGAGAGTCGCTCTCAAGCCTGATGGGGGAGATTTGAGTTGAGGATTATATTGAAAACAATAATGTGCTTTTCTTATGGTGATCTCCTTCCGTTATGGGCCACAAGGTCTTGGTTGGCCTTTTCTTTGTGTGGGTTTCACTGTGACCCAAGATGTGGTTTTGTTGAACACACACACCCCCTCCCTTCTTCCAAATTATATTGATTAGCATGATTTGTTGGCATCTGAAGGGTCCAATTATTTTCTGAAGCGTCTACAGATGATGATTTTAACAATTTCCCTTGCATGCGGAGTTTCCTCTTTTGATGTTAGTTGTATCTTGACATGCAGTATATAACGAGGGTCCGTCTGTTATTGACGAATTAGTTGATTTATTGGTTCTTGACGTAGAGCCACTGTTGGTTATGCTCCGTTTTTCTTGGGTGCCTTCATGGCCACGTAATACATGATGCTCTTTGTCTTGATTTTATTTATATTGCGAGTTACTTTGAACTCAGCCGCTGGAAGATAGATACCATATTTCCATCAATCTTGAACTAGTGACTTTCGGGGAACCCAACTTCGGCTGATCTTCTCTATGCTTACGAAGAGAACTTGATGCTTTGCGTCCGGTTTTCTCTCTACACAGGTTTGCGGTCCTGGATTGTTATAGAGCTACTCTAGTGTCACTTCACCACATACCCAAGGGAGTGGAGGAGCTTTTTATTCTGTCGTTGCCACGGAGTGTATTCTCTGTTTGAATTTATCTGTGCGTTGCGTGTGTTGTGGGAAGACTTCCTCAGCGTCTGGTTCATATTTCTTAAAGCTGCATTTGAAAGACCGGTTTTGATGGCATGAGCCTGTCCTGACCGATGGCTAGGGCTTGCAATTAAGATTGTCGGGGTCGTTGGTGAGAGGTAGCTCACGCTGACTGAGTGGGCTTGCTGTGAGGATGAGGGAAAGCCATTCGGCTGAACCTAGATTGATTAATGAGCTTGTCAGTGAGCAGAGCTTGCTGTAACCACCGTGAATAATGTAGGTTTCGGGGATGCTGCTTTCATCTCTGAAGAAGGCATATTTATCTGTGGGATTAAAATTCAATGGTTGTAATTTTAAAATAAAAGATAATAATGAAAGTAATTATGTTTTATATTTTTTTTATAATACTAATATTCACTGAATATTAAATACAATATAAATTACCAAAAAAAAAAAAAAAAACACTCAGATGGCACTATCTAAATATTTTTAATCCAACGGCTAGACGAGAAGGGGCAAATACAATAATCAACATGCTAAACTGGAAACTAACCTCTGAACTTAAACTAAAAGGCCAATGCCCGTTGGGATTATATGCCTCTCGGGACTAATTGAGGCAAGGAGAAGACTGAAATACCCCTTGATCACCACAGACTCAGGTCGTATGAGTGCCTCTCAACCCGAATACAAACATAAGAGCAAAGCGGCTCGGTCATAACAAGAGACCGAAGCCACTAAACCTATCCCAGAAGATGCATAAGCGCCTGTCCGCAAGCAAAAAAGCATTGGTATCCTCCTAACCAATAGCTGGTGTGTTTGCTTGAACATGCATTGTCGCCTGCCACGTCAGAAAATGTGCTTGAGACAGCCAAAAGTGAAGTTAATAAAAATAAAGCTAGTTGGACAATGCCTAGGGATTAAAGAAGAAGATCGTGGAGGAGACACATTAACCATCCATCGTAGGAATAACAAGAAACACTAGGCCTTAAATAAGATCCAGTGGTGGAGCAATTTGAAAGGGGGTATTGTAAAATTTCTATCCAGATGTTTGATTTTAGGGAAGCTCCAACAATTACCAATTCATAGTTAAAAGCGAGAATACATTATTATGGATGGGCTTGTCCTAAATAATAGATATCATGATAAAATTTGAATGATAGTGTACCGATGGACTTAGTGGACTGGACAATATATTGGTATTATGGTCGAAGAATGTATGAAATTTTAGCAAAATCCTTATGGTTAAATTGTTGCACGCTGACTTTAAATAAGTATTTTATGAAGATCTCAAATGTCTTGAGATTTACTATTAGACTTCGAATTTGAGATCGCTAAAAACATACAAATTTAAACATAACAGCATGACAAAAGCTATCATAAAAATGATTACTGCTGATTAAATTGAAATTGTGAGAGCAAATTTGACAGTTAACTTATGTTTTTTAGCACAAATGAAAATTGTACGGTGACGCTGACAATTTTGAAAAGCTTATGTCCAAATGATAACTATAAATTATGTACTTGAAAAAAACATTGAAAGTGAATAAACGGTAAGGTTATTTGACAGTGAGAGTGATAATTTGATCAATCATGTTGAAATGTTAGAATGAGACAAATGACCATAATGCTGATTAGTGTGGGAAATTTAGAGTTACAACAATAAATATTGGCCATGTTGAGATATATCACTTTTATGGTAAAATTAAATTTCAGAAAAATATGGGGCTGGCTGTGGGGGCATGATAAATTAAATTATCTTGGTCCGAGTTAAGCCATACGTGATTAACTTGCAGTCATAGATGTAGAAAAATGGAGCTAAGAACAAGCGTAGATTGGATGGAGAAATCGTGTCCATTCCTAGATTAGTCGTTCCTTTGATATTTCATTTTAGTTTCCCTTAATTTTTCTATCATGTTGTTGCTTATTGACGAACTGAAATGCTAAGGAACCCAGAAAAGTCAAATTATTTAATTCATTTCAGTTGTTACGTGTTGTGGGGCGTTTCATATATATCTCGCTAACGTCTAAGTGTCGTATGAATTCCGTCACAAAATCATCTGGGCCAGGCCAGTCGAGCGAAGAAAAAGGGGGAGAAAAGTCTGACTGTGTTCCTAGAAGAAGAATAAGCCACACACCAAAACAACACTGCAACTATTCCATGACCTTTCTCTTTTGTTTCAGACTCGTACAAGTTTAAGATGAAGTACTGAAAAATTCGTGTGAGAGGTAAGACAAGAAAATATGAAATTATATAAGGGTATAAATTTTATAAAAATTATATAAAATGAGAATAAAAATACATGCATGTAATGTATAAATATCTTAAATATGAAATTATACAATACATAAACTTTTGAGATAATAAATATTCATAAAAAATTAGAGAAAGACAATAGTAAATGAAAGAAGGGTTTGGATGTACTTACGCTATATTTATAATCAATAAAAACTTCTTTAAATTTACTTGAATTTTCCTTCTCTAACCATCTCCCTTCCTCTCTTCTCTTTTTCTCTTCAAAATCAGTTAGAGGAGCCTTATAAAGAAAATTGATGCATGTACACTTATCAGGCATTAAGATAGAAATAATATGGCATATGAGTATCCGTCAAGCGTGTATCAGGTGCATGTATTCTACAAAAAACACGCATGTGTGTCCTTAAGAGTTTATCAAGTATGACTAATTTACTTAAAATACACATTAGCATCGATTAAAGCATCATTTAGGTGAACTTTTTCTACCCAAAATATGTATGTGTTTGCATCAAATGTTGACAAGATGTCATTAAATCTAATGTGATCCGGTCAAAATATTGACTTTAACTCAAATCTTCATTTGATCTCAATAATTTTCATATCCTAATTTAATTAACTATGATTAAAATTATAATTTAAAATTCATATCTTAT
>JAOVVI020003512.1:0-18972 GCA_028571085.2 Nepenthes alata | reverse complement strand
TCATAATGAAAATTACATTAAAAATAATATAAATATAGTGCTTATAAAAATAAATATTGCATGATGAATTTTTTTTATAGAAAAAGATTTAACACCCATAGCTTATGAGGAATTATTACTTGAAATATGAGTGTAAATAAGAGCTCTCCAATCTTTTATAACTTTTGAAAGAAACACAGTAAAAATGTATATGATGTAAAAATATTTAATTATACTAGAAAGTTAGGTTTAATGCATATGCATACCTTTGCCCATAATTTGATTTAATCTACTTGAGTTTAAATTCGTAAATTATAATTAAATTAAAAATACAACTTTGATAAAAAAAAAAATTAAACCACATATTCCAAGTCATTATTTATGATTTGGATTTGTTTTATTTAAATGTGTGGTTCTAAATATAAATATTCATCCCAGCTGAGTGGAGCGTCGTATGGAATTAAAACGGAGAAGTTGAGCGAAGAAGGGTACGGAGCGTGAGGAGAATTTGGGTGAGAAATAGAGCCTTATCGCTGGAGCATAACGTCAGGTAGAGAGAATGCCACAGGGGCACATGTAAGCTCCATCCCTCACTTCCCAACCCATAACACCGGCCATCACTCGGTTCCTCTCTCTCTCTCACTCTCTCTCTCACCACACGATTACTTCAAACTCTTGAGGTGCGATTTTCTCTGGTTCGTACTCTGTGATCGTTTTCTGTTCTCATATTTACATACATACAAGCACAACGCTATATGCCTATATTCTTAGTGCAGGCGTTTGAATCTTCATTGCCCCGTCAGTAACAGAAAACGCCCAGAATCTAAATTTTCTTTTGTCCCGAATTGGTTTCAACTGCTTGCTTAGTGACAAAATTTGCCAATTGGTACAATTTTGCAACGAGGAAAGATGAAGGGTTGTTTCAGTATTATGTGGATTTCACTAATTTTGAGTGCGTCATATTTGATTGGGTGATTTTTTGGTGTCGTAAAGTAGGATCATTTTAAGGCTGATCGTGTTAGGATAGGTAATCTTATATCGTCATGTCTTCACTGGCTTCCCTCGTTACTTTGGGTTGCTCTGGAGCCAGTTCCTCAACGAATTTTGAAGTATCCCTGTCTCTAGTAAGATCCCCCTCTCCATTAAAGGGAGGTTCTCTACCTATAAGAGGTTGCTGTTGCGGTTTTGGTCGTTTAGGTAGAGAGAAGAGATTCCTCTACATACCTGTGTGTAGATACTCTGTTGTAACTGATCACGTTTCGAAACAAGGGAATGCTGTTTCTCTTGAAAGTACGTATAGGGAGAGAAAAGATGAGGATGCTGATCTCATCCTCCAGCCTGCTCCGAAGGCAGTGTTAAAATCCAAGTCTGGAGCAAAACCCCAGTTAGGTGTGAACTCAGTGCCTTGGCACCAATCAAAGGTTGATGCAGATTCAGAAACTGGGAAGGTTGAGGATGTAGAGGAGAGGAAGAAGGTTATTGAATCACTTGATGAGGTATTAGAGAAGGCTGAAAAGTTAGAAGGTTCGAGGTTGCGACAATTGGACCGTAGAAAAGGTAGCTACCCTGAAAATAAACCAGATGCTGGTGCAAGCCCTTCGTCCGGAAATGTTAGGCCAGTAAATGTGTCAGCAAGTCAAAGGTCTAAGATAACCAAGAGTGTGTGGAGGAAAGGGAACTCAATTGCCAATGGACCAAAGGTTGTCAAAGAGTTTCCTAACATTATGAAGGATAAGAAAGTGGAACTTAGGAATGGGGAAGATGGGAAGGTACAGCCCGAAACCCCTGTTCCTGTAAGACCTTCTCCCCCGCTGCAGGGAGCCGAGATTAAGCTACAAGCAAAGCCTTCTGTTGCATCTCGACCAACATTGAAAAAGCCTGTCATTTTGAAGGATGTTGGTGCGGCTACAAAGTCATCCGCTAGCAATGGAAATGACCTGGCTGTAAAGGGAAAGCAGCGGAAGCCAATCTTGGTTGACAGATTTGCCACAAAGAAACCTGTAATAGATCCCTTGATTGCTGCAGCAGTTATTGCTCCATCGAAACCTACAAAGCTTCCTTCTGGGAAGTTTAAAGATGATTACCGCAAGAAAATTGCCTCATCTGGTGGGCCACGAAGGCGTGTAGCTGATGAAATCGATGATGAAGAAACAACACAGTTAAATTTACCTATTCCTGGTGCCATACTAGCAAGGAAAGGGCGTAAATGGAGTAAAGCAAGTCGCAAGGCAGCCAGACTCCAAGCAGCTAAGGAAGCAGCTCCTGTAAAGGTTAAAATTTTAGAGGTTGGTGAAAAGGGTATGTCGACGGAAGAATTAGCTTACAATTTGGCAATCAGTGAAGGTGAGATTCTTGGATTTCTCTACTCGAAGGGGATCAAAACTGATGGAGTGATGACCGTTGATAAAGCCATGGTGAAGATGATCTGCAAAGAGTACGATGTGGAAACTGTAGATGCGGCCACTGTTAAAGTAGAAGAAATGGCAAGAAAGACTGAAATCCTTGATGAAGATGACCTGGACAAGCTAGAAGCAAGGCCTCCTGTCCTCACTATCATGGGTCATGTAGACCATGGAAAGGTGAAGATATCAATTCTTCTTATTGGTCATCTATATACAGCTTGTATTATTTACAAGCCAATATTTCTAACATGTCCTGTGTATTTTCTACTTGCAGACATCCCTTCTGGATTATATACGGAAGAGTAAGGTAACTGTTGAAGCTTAAGATCATGATCTTTTTTTAAAAAAAAATTAATGCAGCTTGAAATATGATTCAATTATGATTTTTGATTTTGTTTGGATTGTTTGGCCATCATGTCTCATCATTGTGGATCTTTAGCTGATGGTGTGATTAAGACTTAAGAACTGTGCAGAAAGTAGCATTTATGATGGCCACTTATAGTGTTTACGTATAGAATGCACATCCCACAGTTCGAGCCTGACTTCTAAACATTGAAGGTAGCTGCTTCAGAAGCAGGAGGGATTACACAAGGGATTGGGGCATATAAGGTGTTGCTTCCTGTTGATGGCAAGTTGCAGCCATGTGTCTTTCTTGATACTCCTGGTCATGAGGTAAATATAAACTTCAATTTGTGGTTTGTAAGTATCATCATTCCAGCTATTTTGCATCTTCTGTTGCTCTTTTCATCTCCTATTCTGTACAAATATAATTTTGGGAGTTCTCTAGGCATTCGGGGCAATGAGGGCTCGTGGAGCGAGAGTGACAGATATTGCCATAATTGTCGTAGCTGCTGATGATGGAGTCCGTCCTCAAACGATCGAAGCCGTAGCACATGCCAAAGCAGCTGGAGTACCAATTGTGATTGCAATAAATAAGGTATTTGTGCATGCTGTTGACAACACCTATTGCTAAATGTACTCTGTAATTTGGATTTTAATTTCCTTAGCTCTGTCCAATCAGATAGATAAAGATGGTGCTAGGCCAGAACATGTGATGCAAGAGCTTTCATCAATTGGCTTAATGCCCGAAGACTGGGGTGGCGACATCCCTATGGTTCAGGTCTTCAAGTGCTCCATAAAATTTGTGTTCGTATTTTTCTATGTGGTTCTGTTCCTTAATGGATGTTCTCTCTCTATCCTTTTACAACAGATAAGTGCTCTTAAGGGTGACAATATTGATGATTTGTTGGAAACAGTCATGCTTGTTGCGGAGGTTAGTAAAAGTTTTTTATTGGTAGTTTAGGTTTTGCCTTTCTTCTTGGACTGAAAAGGTGAACTTGTCTTCTTTTTAGCCTCACTAGCAATTTGTTATGAAATTCGTGTCAGAGCCTTCCTTTTCCCTCTCCTGATCAATAATGGCAAGAGAAAGTGAGTAGGCAGTTGGAAAAATTGGATAGAATAGGTTCTTACAACTTGATTTTTCGTGCAAATTCTTTTCAAATGGGTTAATGATTATATATTACATGCATATGTATAGTCGTTCAAGCTGACATCTCATATACCTTTGTTCCCAATTAACATTCCTTTGTTCATCTATCCATAAAAGGGCTGGGTCATATTTGTAGTGTAACTTACGCCCTATATAATTTGTCTATATATTTTCTTTGGCACAGCACTTTTGTTATCACTTACCTTCTATTGGGACAGTGTTAAATGATGCTAAATGCTATATATTTGATACTTCATGGCAGTACTCAAGTGAGTGTGATTGCCTTTTGGTATACCATGCTATTAAACCTTTTTTACCACTTATGACTTGTCAATCGTTATCTAAATTAAACAAACGTTTAAGATTAGACATATTTAAGGGTAACCGGTGAATGAAGTTTCCTGCATTTGCAGGTTTTAGGGAGGGTCAGATGTATGTAGACATATTTTTGCAATACAGGGAGGTTTCTATAGTTTGAACTAATGACCACCCAGTCAGGCCCACCCTTTAATAATAGACAGATTGCTATGTCATTATTATTGTGATGATACAGACATTGATGGGCTATATCTTCCTTAATAAACTTTGCCACTATGTTTTCTTCAAGCATTTCTGATTTTTTTTTTTACTTTTCTATAATATTTTCTTCAATCATTTTGGGATTTTTACCTGATTGTTATTACTTTCCAGAATGCTTTAGTAATGGCATTTCCATTTTTATTTTCTAGTTGCAAGAGTTGAAGGCCAATCCTCATAGGAGTGCAAAAGGAACAGCCATTGAGGCTGGTCTTCATAAATCAAAAGGACCAATTGCCACATTTATTGTGCAGAATGGAACCCTAAGAAGGGGGGATATAGTAGTTTGTGGTGAAGCATTTGGAAAGGTTGGTAGTAATAGTTTTGTTGTCTTGATGGTTGCATTTGATAATAGTGTACAAATCTGACCTCTCAATGAACAGGTGCGGGCTTTATTTGATGATGGAGGCAATCAAGTAAATGAAGCTGGACCATCTACACCAGTGCAGGTTTTTTCTGTTATATGTTGCATAATTGCAATGATAACCATTTTCTGCTTAATTGTTCTGTCGGTAATGACCAGTGGGGGAGATTGGAGAGGCATCTTTGTGATGGATATTTTAGGGCCAAATCTATTTAAGCATGACATTTCCTTTAGCATTAAGAGGACTTTGCATCAAATGGATTTATATCTTATGGCAAGTCATGAACTGCTTATTTTTTTATTTCTAAAATGTATTTGGACTTATGTTTTTGCTTAAAGAAAGAGTGAAGAAAAAGGACAACAGTTAAGGCGGCAGATGCATTGTTTATCACCCTTGAAACAATCCTGTCATAGATCTTGGTGTATCTGGCTATTCACTTGAATGTGCTTCATTTGTATTATTTTTGCCTTTTTACAAACCTTTATACTCTCTGCTATCTTTTTAAATTAGTCCTTTGTCTGATAATTTTTTGCCTTTTACTTAAAGGTCATTGGACTGAACACTGTTCCATATGCTGGCGAGCAGTTTGAGATTGTTAGCTCCCTTGATGTTGCACGTGAAAAGGCAGAGTCCCATGCAGAGACCTTAAGAAATGACCGCATTGCAGCTAAGGCTGGGGATGGGAAGGTGACACTCTCATCTCTAGCTTCAGCAATTTCAGTTGGGAAGGTGTCTGGATTGGACTTGCATCAGCTGAATATTGTTTTGAAGGTTGATGTTCAGGTAGGTGTATTGATTATGCTTACTATACAACAAAAAATGTCAATAATATCTGGGTGAGGCTTTTCTCTATGCTTTGTATGTGGTAGCTTTTGGAAGTTGCTTGAATAGTTCACACCATAAGATTCGTTTTCCCCTTAAACAGTTATAGTTCACTGTTCAATGGTAAATGCAATACTGGTATTTAGATGGAAGATTTTGTCCATATTAAATATTTATTTAGATGGAAGATACATGATACCAGATCGGTTTGGGATGTAATAAATCAGACACACAACACATAAAAAATGGATAGTTGCTAACCACTCTTTAGAGATACAAAGCTGATCACTCAGCTCACCAGTCTTTAGAGACATGGAAAAAGAATCTCACCACTTATGAATCCACCAATAGATATAGAAGTAGATAAAGAAGCTCAAGGCTCAATTTTCATTCATAAGCTTAGCCAACATTTACCTTACATTGTCCCTAATCAGAATACTTATAGAACTGACTTGGTGCATCCCTCCAAGCATGGAAAAAGGAAGAAACTAAAGCTAATCTCATAGCTCTAGCACAAGGCAATTTTCAAGAGTTGTAATAATTCTATTTGAGTTCCCAAAATGAAATTCTGATTAGTTTTTAGCAATAAGCAATAACCCCCTTGGGAGTTTCCCTCTACCTAGCCTTTGACGTATTCGATGCAAGAGTTCAAGAGTTTTCCGATGCCACCGATTTATTGAGTTCATTATGTGTTATGATCATACTTGGAATGAAATGATATTCAATTGTACAGGTTTTTTAAACGCATCAAATAATACTTAGCCAATATTTGTACCTGGATTGGAAATTTGGGCTCAATTTGGATGTGGCTAGGAGTGACTTAGCATCAGTGTCAGGCTTCCCGGTAGATTAGGACTTGATGTCAAGTCTATGTAACTTTCCTCTTCATGATAGGGAGAAAGGTCAAAACATTGGATGTAGGTGAAGCATCATAATCTCCTGGTATAGCTCAACATTCTAGGAATTTTCTCCATCATGTTGGAAGACCTTGAAAGGACCATCAACTCTAGGCAGTAGTTTGGATTTTGGAAGGTTTTTTGCCAGGAATCCTTCCTTTTATAATACAGAAGATCTCCCTCCTTGAATTCTATTGCTCTTTCATGCTTGTTTGTTTTGTGATGTTGAATTTTTCATGCATCTTCTTGATAAATTTGGTCCTTTCTTTAGCATTTTCACACACACACACACACACACACACACACACACATTATGATTAATTGGTAATGTAGCTAAATTCAAAGGGCTAGTGGGATTCTGCCCATAAGTGACTGCAAACTACACGCAGTAGCATAGCTTTGAGAAAGATTGTAAACAAATCTAACTTGAGCCAAGACCAAATACCACTCCTAACATTCTTTTTCATCAAGCTCATGAAGTGATTTCCCAGAGTTATTAATACCTTCAGTTTGACCACATCTACTTGTAGATGACAAGGAGTGTTAAATTGGATCATAGTTCCAAGATTCTCCAAAGTGCCCTCCAAAAGTGACTTAGAGAACTTTGAATCACTATATGAGTTTATGGATTTATGAACTTCATGAAGTTTAACAACCTCCTCGAACTAAAGATTTGCAAGATAATAAGCATAAGATGTTTTAGTACAAGCATTAAAATGTGCCATCTTGAAAAGCGGTCAACGTCAACCATAATGGCATCCTTATTTTGAGTTTTAGGCAACCCCAAAACAAAGTCCATGCATGCCAACATCTTTCCATGGAAATAGATGAACTGGAAAAGGAGTTTATAAACAATGCTTTCCAATGCATTTGGCCTTTTGGCAAGTTACACATCGTACCAAGGTACACACAAAATCACTAATCAGTCTTGACTAAAAATGTTCTATGAAGTGTCCAGTAACTCCACCTCCATGTGCTTCTCTAATAATAGACTCCCTTAAAGAACTTTGAGGAATGCAAAGATGATTATCCTTGGAGAGGAAACCATCCTTTAAGAAGAAATGATCAACTATTCTTTTTGAGTGAGCTTTCTGAATTGAACCGAAATCATAGCAACTTCATACAACTCCACCACCACTTTAAATCCCATAATTTTGGACCCCATGGAACTCAACAAAGAATACCTTCCACGCAGGAAATCGGCTACTTTCACGACTTGGGCTGGTCAGGCCATCGTAGGCCATCTGGATCACGACGTTGAGCTCTCCAAATAACATAACATCCCAAAATATATAGAAAATCCATATATAAATAATCAATGTCAACTAATGACATCAAATGCCCAGCATCCATTACAAGGAAAGGAACAAATTCCCAACAACCAAAACTCCTTGGGCCATTGTCTAAAAATACAGCGGAAAATAGAAATAGTGTAATGACTAACTTCATAAATGCTTAAGCTAAATAATAGCTAACAAGTCATCTCCAAGAGATCCTTGCATTTGAACATCTAGCTGGTCACCTTTCTCCAAGAAAGGTCTCTAAGACACCTTGCAAACTGCCTTGAGAGGGTAGGAAAATTTTCCATCTTGTAAAAAAGTACAAACTCATATCAAGACAAAATAGAATATATACCGAAACACTTATATGGAATATCATGTGTAAGACCAAATGTACAAATTTTATGACTTTCTTTCACAATTATTTCCATAAATAAACATAATGTCTCAAAATATCTGCTTATTTTGTATAATCGAACAAAACTCTCAAACATTCTGTAAAATCAAACAAAACTCCAAATCCTTTGTTGAAAATCATATGCATGTTATAATATTCAAAGTAGGGATGTAAAAGGTGGGATGCATGTACAATTAAACAAGACACATAAACAAAAATTGAAGGATATGCAAAATAGATTAAAGAACGGGTTTAGAATACTTGCTTTCTACTTTTAATTTAATAAATCTGACACAAAATAGTGCTAAAATCTTTTTTTCTCCCATTTCTCTCTCTTCTTCTTCTCCCTTCTCTTTTTCTCTTTTCTCTCTCCTTTCCTGCGTAAAATGACCAACATAGTTATGCGGGTGCATATATACTACAATCAACACATGAGCATCGGACAGGCGCACATTTGGTGCTACTTCATTACATAGGCGTGTATGAGTACTGCATTAAATGCTAACATTCCGTCTCATTTATGCATGAGCACCAACACAAGTGCCAACACTACTTAAACTGTGCACAAGTGCTACCTCAAGCGTGTCTCGGGTGCCACCATTTTGTCACAAATGCCCAATGAGCATCCTAGAGGCCCACATATGCCTCAAACATGCACAAGCACAAGACAGACGGCCCTCAAATATTAGGCCTGATTCCAAATAATCTAATTTCTCTTCAAATTTTTGTTATGCAATTATTTTTAAATTGACCCAAATTATATCAATAATGTTGTAATTCAATAATGAAAACTGAGCATTGCATGCTTAATATACAGTCATCAAGATGTGATTGAAGATGGCTTGGAAAGTGTGATGAATGTATGAAGGTTTGGGTCTGTATTGATGTTTGCAATGGATTCCCAACACACTGAGAAAGATGATATGGGAAGGGGAAGGAGTTTCAGTTTTGCAGGGAATGTTAACATTCAGTTTGGAACCTCTCATCAGGAAAGAGATGTAATTTTCTTGCTGAATTTTGGTGTGAAGGGGAGCAATGTTGGTACAAAGGACTTTCAGATTGTGTTAAACTTTGTGCTTCAGGGAATGAAGGATCTCGGTATTCATTCTGGTGTTTTGTTTTAATGATAGTAAGGCAAAGATGTTGAAGTAGTCTAAAGTCATTGAATCTGATGGAATTGAGGAATCTTAAGTCATTAATGGTAAGAACGAGAACCGTAGCCTTAAATCGCTGCGTCACATTGTTGAGGGCGTATCGTTAGTGTCTATTGGGCTATCTTAGCATCACAATCGTATTGTAATGGTTACCATCATTGATGAAAATATCGACCGATGCAATATGTATTGGGAAACATGTATTGGTATTGGGGACCCCCAATACTGATATTTCCTGATATTGCGACAATAGCGTAATATGTTTCATTATCGGTTAAAACAGCTGATATTGTAACTGATATTCCAAATATTAGTCGATATAACCAATATTTTGACAATATATCAGCTGATGTGGTCTTATTAATTTATAATTTTTAAATTTTTTTTTGTCCAACATATCCGATTCCGATACGTATTATTCGATACTGATATGAATGTGACCAATATCGATATCGATATTTTCATTGATGGATGCAATGCATGTAATGTCCTGTATGTTAAGGACATTAAGAGCTGGTAATGGAAGGCTTTGTTGTGACAAGGATTCTAGGAAGTAAGAAGTCTTGATTTTTTGTTCCTTTTCCTTCAAAATGAAGACCTGTTAGTTTTCTTGCATTTGGTTTTTCAATTTTTCTTCTGTTGTTCTTGTTTCTTTTGTGTGGATTATCTGTGGTAATATTGTTGCTGTGGTTATGTTAATTTCTTTTGATGTGGTTGAGGATGTACTCATTGGTTTTAGCATGGAATATATTTTTGCTACCAATTTTTTTATCTTTAGGAAAGGAACTCTGCTACGTTTTTAAGATATCTCTGCTGTTTTAGAAATTAATTGTATCATTTATGACACCCTTTTATTGGCATCAAGGTGTTATCCCACTAATTAAGTTTATTCCTCACATTCTAACAGGGTTCTATTGAAGCAATCAGACAAGCCCTACAGGCTCTTCCACAAGATAACGTGAAATTGAAATTTCTATTACAAGCAACGGGAGATGTGAGGACCAGTGATGTAGATCTTGCTGTAGCGAGCAAAGCCATTATATTAGGATTCAATGTGAAAGCGCCCAGTTCTGTAAAAAGCTATGCAGATAACAGAGGAATTGAAATTCGGATATATGGAGTGATCTATGAACTTATTGATGATGTGCGAAATGCAATGGAAGGACTCTTAGATCCTGTTGAGGTAAATTTTGTTACTGACCTTTTGTTTTGTCTTGGTGTTGTCATGATTAGGAAGGTTCAGGCAAAATACCTGCAAAGTAATCTTGTATTCTGGAACACAGACTTGAGGAAGTTGTGTGCGCTTCCTTTCAAAGCATACAATCTAAAGTCACTGTAAACTGAAGTCACTGGATGGCCTATCTCTCAGCGTCTTTCTGTTTTGACTGCTACACCATTCATTTTGGGGAATAAAGGAGAAAAAGAAAAAAAAAAAGAAGAAAATATCCTCTGAAATTTGTCATCTCAATGTGAGAGCATAACAATTGCAACTGTGTTGCTATTCATTCAAGTTATGGTGGGTTGCAATATTTGATGATAGCCTTTAGGCATTTGTTGTGGTATGATAAAGGACAAATAATTTTTGCCTTCACAATTTTTCTGCCTTACACTCAATTGCTTGATGTTTGTAATCTGAGATTCATATTGATGCAGGAACAATTAACAATTGGTGCGGCAGAAGTCCGAGCCATTTTCAGTAGTGGGAGTGGTCGTGTTGCTGGATGCATGGTGATAGAGGGAAAAGTTGTCCAAGGTTGTGGCATTCGAGTTATGCGAAATAGAAAAATTGTCTATACTGGTTTTATTGATTCTTTGCGACGGGTCAAGGAAGCTGTGAAGGAGGTATTTTCTAAATTGCATAAATTTTTCTTTGAAGAAAGTTCTTCCATGAGGTTTGGATTACTGTACAAACTTGTTTTGAACTCCATGTTTTATTAGAAAAAAACTGATAGAACTATCTGCATTGCTTCCTTCTGATCTTGGAGTAAAATTCCTGTTTAATCGTAAGCATCAATATTCATGCCTTGACTTGCACTGGTTTGGCTCATTGATGTAGAACAGGAGAGAACTCAGATGAGAGGAAAGAAGTTTAGAGGCAGAGACACACAACTGCGGCATTCAATTCGATGCCATTCACTGATGAAAACTGAATTCATTGATTGGTTTATGTAGTAAGATAACACCCAACGTAAATAAGGAAAAAACTCCAAACTAGTAAATGAAATAACAAAGCATATGAAAATAACCTAAATTAACAGTCTCAAGAAACCCCTAGAATCTAAATCTTTCGGAAGTCTAAATGCCTTTTATAATAAAACTTTCAACTCTCCCTATCAATATCTGCGTCATTCTCATTCTACACCACCTGGAAGATCTCAACTTGGGAAGTTAGAATAAAGGAAGATCAGGATCATAGCACTCAACTCATCCTCAATCATCCATGTGGCATAATCATTGGGACACATATAATAACTAAGCATCATCATGGTCTGGACAATGTGATGACGGCTACCAGAAGATATGGAATTGATCTCATCATCCAACATAACTCTCAATCACATCCTCATGTAGTGTGTGAGGTGGAAGCTTAGGCATAAAGATTCCTGTAGAACCAAGGGACATCAAACTCAGATGGATATAGGTGCTTCCGAATGGAAAAGATAATCTACATTGGGAATCAGACTAATAGTCAAATAGTGGGGCATTTCTAGTAAATAAGTGTCAGATCCAAGTTTCATAGCAACATGATGAGGACTACAGATCAGGCATGTAGCTTTTTGACAGAATTTTTACTTAACTGTTAGGTCTGGACGAGCCATGATATATAATCACCAATTGGAAACTCTACTTTTCTGGGAGGAAAATCACCAGCCAATTTATATGAAACATTACTCGTGGCAATCTTCTGCCGAGATAATCTCGGAATGTTTCTCTCTCTTATATGTCGTGCAAAGAGATGCATCAGGCTCTGGAATACATGCACTGGAAGGACTGGAGCAGGTCAACAAGAGTGCTGGGTGAATGACAGAGTACCATCTGAAGTGGATGGATGTGGAAGCTAATGACCTAATTACTTCTATTGTCTCCTACAAGCTACAGCAGATTTGTGCATGTCACCCAAGCTATGATCAACTTTCTCATTTTGGGGTTGAAATGCAAAAGAGAGGAGAGGACTTCAGAGGGAGAAGCATTCAATTGCTGCATTCAGTTCAGTACCATGCACTAATAGAAACTGGAAACATTGATTGGTTATATAGTAAAACAAGAAACAAAAATAGCATGGCATGATAAAAATTTCAAAATATTAAAGGTGCTCTAGTGATGGGGCACCGAAATTATGGGACTGGGAAGGGTAAGATGCATAGTCTTTCAATTAAATTATCCAAAAATAACAAGGAAAATTAACAGTCTAAAGAAATCTCAAGTAATCAAAATCATTCCTAATTCTAAAATGTCTCATATATTAAAACTTTGCAGTCTGCTTGTCAACATTTGCATCATTTTGTTTCGAGTTATATGTCAAATGTTTGCTTTGCTACCGTGTCATTTATTGGATGGATGGATCTAGTGATTGTGTCCTTATATTTGTGGGTTCATCCAATAACCTTATGTTGGATGTTCGGGTGGGTTGTTCGGTTTTTTACCTAAAATGAATGCTAATATGTTTTTTTTGGCTATAAGGATTCAGTAGGATAGTTTTGTTGTCATATGGGGAAAATTGGATCACAGAATGATTTGACTAGGGTGCAGCTATGAATAATTTCCTACTAAAATGGCGATGAGTGTGACAATGACAATAGGAACAATAATTTTCTGAACAATAATTTCTTGTTAGAGCAGCTTATACCCTATTGGGCAACCTAAGCCCAGCAAGAACCTCCTGAACCTGATTACTTGATCAAACTTTGTCATGAGTCAAACAGCTCGAGGTGGTGACTGAGGGTACTGATAAGGAGATTTCAGTGGTTGGTCATGGCATTCTGGGCCTGGAATTGGTGATTATTGAATTGATGGTATAGATGTCGGATGAACGGAACCACCATGCTTTGAGAAAAGAAATTGGGCAGGGGCATCTATCCCCCATCAGCCTGTACCCTCATCCCCAGGTAAGTTGAAAGGGGATCTAAGTTTTGCTGAATATGGAGTAACACGAGAGGTTCCAGTGGTTGAAAACAGGCAGCCAGATTTAGCATGTTGTCCAACCGGCACCAGAGGAGCCGAAGGTGGACTGCTAAAGTAAGAAAAATGGCTGCTTAGTTGGCCTAATTCTCTGTTGAGAAGGCCCTTATGCACCTGATCTTCCTGGCATAGCATTTCTTTTATGCACCCCCATTGGTGGGCTGGGAACTGTAAATTTGCTGAATCTTGTGATGGGCATGTGGTTCCCCATGTGCGATCCTAGTTCTACGTGGTGGTTAAAAACTCAAAGGTATATTTGGATTTTTTTCTCTGGTCGAGCAAGATTTCAAAATTGTTTGGCCACCTGTGGAAATTGCTTAACGGTAGCTGAGAAATGGACACTATGCTGGTTGAATATGTTGGGGGAGTACAGATGGTCTTTATGTTATTTGAATATGTTGCAAAAAAGGTTTGGTCTAAGTTTACACTGCAGTTTTTTCAATATTACAAATATGAGTTTTGTGGATTTTTCCTGGGTGACCTTTGGTTTTGTAGTGTCGGAAAATTGGTATGGCATTGTAAAAATAGGAAGCTAGGAACACAAAGCTTTTCCTCTTTGGGTTGAATTCTGTGACATTCCTATTGAGTTTGGGAGCCCCATAGACATTAGATACGTTGGTGGTGTTGTTGCAAGCTGCTCTATGCAAATTCTCTAACTATTTTTCAAGAAAGAGTGGGCAATGCTGGGTGTGTGGAGGTTAGGGCTATTGAGCACCTTCCAAATAGCATTAGGCTGAGGGTTGGTATGGACCTTAGGATGGATCATATATTATCATTGATAATGAAGTCGAATTCTATTTGGGACTGCACATTTGTGCTAAATGCATGCTCTTTGGATATACTTTACAGAAGTGTATGAAGAATTTTGCTCCTGTGCACCACTCTACTGGGCATTCTATTCCAGTTGATTTCTAGTGATGGTTCATCTAGCATGCCGAGGCAGGTGACTTGTTCTAATACGGTGGCTACTTTCAGCTGTACTATCTAGACCGAACTATGGAGACTTTGGCCCCAATTGCTTATTGCCTTTCCACATTGGAGACTAGGAAGCACGGACAATTTCTCGAGCTTAAAGTATCGATGTCTGACACGTATTAGACATTGAAGCGTTTCGGACACATTGGGACATGTGTCAGACACACTCCGACACATGTTGATTTATTTTTTTATTCCGACACGTTTTGGCCATACTCCGGACACGTCCCGACACGTTTTGGACACATTCCGACACAATTTCGACACGTTTTAGACATGTTGGATTATTTTATAATTTTTTAAATATTATGGGCCATTTAGTAAATAGTAGATGTTGTGGGTTTTTTGATAAATTTATAAAAGTTGTACAGATTTTATTCATTAGATTTAAAAATCACTTTTCTCATGTTTTATCACTCCTATTCCTCACTTTTATTCTGTCGAAGAGTTTAGGGTTTTCACTTCGAATCCAATCGCCACTCCTCACATCTAATTTTCTCACACTCTTAACTCGCATACGGCTTGTTTTCTTAGCCACAGGATGCATACGGCTTGATAGAGAGAAGTCGAACATGAAGGTAAAGTAACTGTCTAGTATTAGTATATATTGTTGTTTTCAAACCCTAGAATTTGATTTAGAAATCCTTTTTTTAGTTTTCGAACCCTAGAATGGGATTTTGAATACATTATTTTCACTTTCGAACCTATATATGGCTTTTCTTTCTATAATTTTTTTATATGAGATTTGGGAAATATATATTTTTATTTCATGTTTATTATGAAATAAAAGTATTCATCAATTAAAAAAATATATAAGCCATTATTTTAGTTTACGTGTTCCCATCGTGTCGCATTCTTGATTTATAAAATATAGCGTGTCGCCATGTCGGTGTCGTATCGTGTTCGTGTTCCGTGTTGGTGCCTATGCTTCATAGATTGGAGGTTTTGCAACCGAAGATTATTGATCTCATGGCTGATTCTGCTATCAACACCTCAGTTGAGTTGGTGATCTCCTTTCACACAAGTAAATCTCATGGGTCTCATGGGGATTGAACCATGCAGATAGATAATGGTGATAACAAGGTATCTAAGAAATTTCTTCCCATGTTCCATCATCTGCACATACTGGTAAAGGGAGCAAGAACATGCAAAAAAGTGGCCAAGCATTGAAGCCCCTTCCTGCTGGACTACAGCCCTTATGTCTTGTTAAATTGTGTTTAATTGGGTTGTTTGATCCATGTTCATAAGTTTTGTTGATCCCAGTTGATTTTTGTGTTCTGGTGCTCAGTTAGGTCAGAAATGCTTACTCTTGCACTATTGTGCTTCTTGTCATCTGCTTGGGGTATGTCCCAACTAGCTTAGTTCCTAGCTTTGGTCTTGAGATATGACTTAAACTAAGACCTCTCTGAACTTCTTTTGTATTCTTTATCTCTATCTGTAAACTAATTACTTGGGGAGAGTGTGTCCAACAACTCTTGTTCTTATTAACCATCATGTGCCCTTTCGATTTGATTGATATCTGGAATCCAACCTGATCTAGCCAGAACTGACTGAATGTGGCCCACCTGTGCTTAGTGGCAACACCAATGAGTGTGAATGGAAGTTAATGTATCTGGCAACCACAGTATTTATTTTGGTTATAGTATTTATTTTGGTTAAAGCTTGGGGAAATATCGCCTGCTTAAATTGTTGGTAATTGGGGCTGTTGTGTCCCCCCCCCCCCAATTTTCTTTCCCTCCCTTTTTTTGCTTTGGGCTTGAGGACGGGTGACTGGGGATAGGTTGGTGCCTGAGGAAGGATTATTAATTTTTTGGATCATCGGTAACCTTCGTTCCCCGAACAACCAGGAAAAAAAGTATGTCGGATAAGAGACCTTTTGCTTGGGAAACTCAAGACATCCCTCCTTATTTGAACTAT
Source organism: Nepenthes alata (assembly GCA_028571085.2). Classification (NCBI taxonomy): domain Eukaryota; kingdom Viridiplantae; phylum Streptophyta; class Magnoliopsida; order Caryophyllales; family Nepenthaceae; genus Nepenthes; species Nepenthes alata. Next base: position 2,541 of record JAOVVI020003512.1, on the reverse strand, counting down.
ATTTGATGTGCCCTGTGAGGGTCATCATGAACACTTGTGATAGGAGCATCAATTGATGCAAATATCAGCCAATATATTTTGGTCTCAGGGCCCTTCAATAACCGCAACAATATTGCAATATTTTCTGTATCAATAATATATTGGCTAATACGGTCCCGTCAACATATGATTTTTAGAAATGTTTTTCTATTCGATATATTTAATACTGATATATATTGTCTAATATGCTGATATTAATATTATCATGACCGATACCAGTATCAATACCAATACCAATGTTTTCATCCATGGTAACATCTTGTTATCAGTGTTGTATCTAATTCTTGAGAAAAATGCTGCAGTAATTGCTTCCACCAAGCACTGCAACTGCACTACTTGTTCCTTGTATTATTTGTTTCCATGGTTTGGTTTCCATAGTCTTATACTCTAGAAATGAGCATCTTTCTGTTGTATTGACAGGTAAATGCTGGCCTTGAGTGTGGAATCGGGGTGGAAGACTACGGTGATTGGGAGGTTGGAGACATTCTAGAGGCTTTCAATAAGGTGCAAAAGAAGCGAACACTTGAAGAGGCCTCCGCTTCTGTTGCAGCTGCACTCGAAGAAGCAGGAATTGCACAATAATAATTCCTTGGGATGGAGTCCTTGCTATATTAGATGGAATAGTGATCTCTTAACCTGGAAAAGTACCATTCTCTACTCGAAATTTCTCATCTTCCAAAAATTAATGATTTTGTTACCTCCTGGTGGCTCAGAGCATCTGGACTTAAAGACCCGTGCCAACTTGCTGGTCTCTATTTATGTTTATGCTGTACATAGTGGTATATATGAGATTCCTACTCTTGTAAGCCAGGGAACGGGAGTTCGATTGCCCTTCATATCCATTGCTCATCACATTTGTAACAGGAACAATACACGTAGAAAATTTCTTCATTCTCTGAGTTAAATTCATTATTGCCTCTTGATCAGATGCTAATCGCAGCCTGATATATGGATGTTCAGTTGCCCAATCCCACTATTTCTTTCCCACTCACGAGGAAGAAGGGTGACATTTTAATTTTAATGACTCGACTATTGTTCATTTTTCACAGTACTCTTAATTCTTTTCCAGTTTTTGGAGAAGGAAAACCAAGTTCTCAAAAAGATGTTTTTTTGGTTCTCTTCTGTTGCTTTTGTTAACCTTCGGTATGGTACGTAAAAAGAAGGCCATCCGTGTGGGGGATTGTGCTTTTCTTTTTCTGTTGCTTTTGGTGAATAGCCCAGTATAACAATGGTGCCGCAGCAATCGCAATTGAGTCCTTGAGCTATACAGCGCAGTGTTGCTTTCCAGTTCCTCCGGAAAATTAGATCGGTGTTAGTTTTGATGGGTATGTCTTCCTGCCTACGTAAGGTATGTTGTCTCACCTTTTAAGATGGTTACTTGACCTCCTGCAAAACGTAAGAAGGTATGGCACAACCAATGTAGTTCCATTGTGGTATGAAATTCACCAGTTCAGTAACAGATGGCTGAGTGGTGCACATGCTTTTAGATTATCCCCACATTTGTGGGGTTCAAGATCTTAGGTGAAGGGTGAAGGCATGGACTGATTTGCTTTCTTGATCTGCGATGCTCTCTAATCAGTCCATGGTTGATTGCTTGTGAATTCTTTGCGGTAAAAATTTGAGTAGCCCAAAAACCATGTAATTGGTCAATGTTCCTTTTGCTGGAAGAAGAATAGCACTGTCTCCTTAAGTTTTTCCAACTCTTCCTCTTGTAGGTGTTTTCCTCTTCTCCCTTTTCAAGTTTTCTTTTACTTTTTTCACTGAGAAAGTTCTTTGCTCTTCCCATTACTGCGCTCATTAATCTCGGCCGGTTGTTCATTGGTAACGCTCGATTAAGGCATTTGATGGATTTGCCTTATAAATTATGCATTCTGGTTTTGTCACTGGCACCCCACTCAAACAATATACCATCTAGAAAAGTAAGGTGTGTCCAGAAGCTCGAAGTCGGTCCAAATCTTAGAGCTCGAAAACAGAGCAAGCAAATGGCGGGAGGTATAAAATTCGATCCTTTATTCCGCTTTCGTGGTTGTTTAAATCACATTATATGCTAACACTTTGCTCTTCTAAATGGTGCACTCACGTAAATATCATGCGTGGGTTTGTCTTATGGATGGATGTTCTTCCTCCACCTTGTCCAAACCTAAGCAATTTGCCTTTTGAAAGTCGAAAAGTATAGTAGGCATAATCTTCTTACAGGATCTCACTTAGTTTTCCAAGGCCTTCTAACCTTCTCCTACTATCTCATAAATGTTATCCATGTGGATTCTGAGCACATTATACATTGATGTGTATCTAAAATATAAATTTGATTTATGATGATATAAGCCAAGCTTTGAATCACTAAAGTCACATGAATAATACGTCTTTCGTTGTGTAGATAAATATCGAGAATGGTGAATTCTCCAAATGGGAATTTGTGAGTTTGTATAAGAGTAGAGTCAATTACTCAGTGTAGTACTAATTTAAGATGTACCAAATGCTTTAAATTAGTTGTAGGTATTC
>JAOVVI020003511.1:0-18972 GCA_028571085.2 Nepenthes alata | reverse complement strand
GATCAAAACATGTCTTTTCATGTTATCTTTTTGTTATAATACCAAACTTTTTATTGTAATCAACTAGATTAACTTCATGTTAAATACTGGAGATTAGAAGTCATCTCATACTTCTTGAGAATTTTCAAAAATTTGATGATTTTATTATGATGTTATGAGTGGTGTTGCAGTCAGGCTAAATTGTAGACTTTTTGTTAATACTAGTTTCAATGAAAATTGTGGACAAAACTCTGGGAGCCGGATGAGTAGTGGCGAAAAACTATGGTTGTCAAATGGAGATGAATGTCTCCCAATGAACTTCAAGTTCAACCCTCAACCAGATACTTGGAATCTAGAATGAAAATCATAGAAGTCCCCCAGAAAAATAAAAAAAGGCCCTTTTGTGGTTCTGATGAAATGCAAAGGGCTCCTCGGTCCCTTGAGTCACTTTAAATGCACTTAAAACATATTAACCACCATTCATTCATTCAGTAGAAGGATCTCATGACTTGAGTTTGCTAACCAAGCTAAGCATTTAAGTTCTATGAACACTCCACAACATTTTATATTTAGGGACCTCCAAGAATGATCTTGCATCAACAAGAAACCACAAACTATGATCCGACAGCTAATAAATTCATAGTACTCCATTTAAAAAAAAAAATCAAACAAAAGAATAAACGTTGAATCATTAACTTTTGCCTTTGCACATGATTTTGGTTATACGGAACGAAAACTATCTCTGTTTTAAAAATGACAGACTCATAGAATCATTAGACTTCATGTAGTTCCCACCTGAATAATGATTGTAAAGGAAGAGAGTTTACATGAAGAAGAGTTGTTAGATATTGGTTGGAACATCCATATGCAGAGCTATCCATTTGAAACCAGGAACAATAGGACGGCTCAGTACAATAGGCTTCTAGTATTGTAGGCTCCAAGAGGATAAGATGTTTAGAGATGACACTGTTTTGGTGACCTCCCCAGTGAAGCTGGGCAAGTCAGAGTAGTTATTTGACAATTGCGATAGAGTCATTAATATAAGAGATGGAACAGTGTAGAAAAAGGAATCTTTGTTCAAATAGACAAAATGTATTCGCCCTAGAGAATTGTAGTCAGTTTGATTTTGCTATTGATAGTAATGTCAAGATGATGGCCACGCTGAAGTTCACAGTCATAGTGATGTGATTAAATTATATACATATTTGAAGTTTATTTTATGATAAATCCTCTTACATAAGTAACATCTCATTAACTTTTGTTTCTTGTTGGTCGGGAAAGAAGTTGATGAAGGACTAAGGGAGAAATACCTACGCTTGATTGGTAGAGTTGGAAAACTTAATTCGAGCCTTGCAAATTTATCTCCACAAGCATCTCAAGATTCTGTGGATTTTGAGAAGAAATGGGCATGCAAAATTACATATTGGGAATCTACTGAAGTAGGAAAGTTTGGACCTTCATTGGTTGGAAAGATAGGAGATCAATTTAGCAAAACTTTCCACCAAGATTTTAGGCAATAAAAAAGGAAAACTAGGACAAAAGAGAGGCAAATCAGCTTGAGAAGAGAGGGAAATGAAAGGATCAAGAGGCACTAGCAGAGTGGCATACACTGCTAAAGCATATGCAAAAATAACAGCGAGAAGAAAGAAGAACCGGCGTCAGATTCCTGGAGTCCCAGGGAAGTTTTCCTTCTTCCAATTTCAATCTCTTTTCCTTCCTCTATTATTTATTCCTTCTTTGAAAGGATGAACACAATTTTTAAGCTTATTCTTAGTTCAAGCATGTATTAAAGTTTTCAGTACTAGATTTTAGATGTAATATTTGGTTGAACTATAAACTCTTGAAATTTGTTTATGAAACAATACTCTCTTTATTATTACTTCTTCTTATATTTAATGCTTTTAAAATGCTTGAACACCATTTGAATTTCTATGTTGAGGCTGAGAGGAGGTTCATACAAAAATGATATTGAAAAAAAGTGACATAACTTTGATAAATAACATGGACTTGTCTAATCTTTGAAGAAATGGATTAAGATTAATGCATGATTACATATTTTATTCATAAAGGTATAAAGGATAGATATTTGACTATAATTTTGATATAATGCTAGAGGGAGTACTAAATATCCATACTATCTTTATGGTCATTATGATTGAATGTAATTCATAAGAAATTAAAAATTATTACATAGGAATACCTGAAGTGAAATGAAAACACCCAAGCATCTCACCTTATAAAATTTTTAATTTCATAGTGATATGATTACCGAAATGATTAGTTACTCATTTAATTACATAATTATTTCCTCATTTAATTTGGTTGTTTAGATATTATTAGGTTAAGACTCATTTTGATACTTAAAAAAAATTCAAACTTCTGAGATAAGATACTTGATTTATCACTTTATTAATTGTTGCAACACGCGCACTTTTGATCTCACAATACAAGTTTTGGTGCAGTTGCAGTGAATATATATATATTTTGCTAAGAATATCAATACCACTTTGTCTTAGTTGTGTTTCTCTTATGTTTCTTGGGTCTTGAACGATAGGCACAGTTTGCTTAGCCTAATTAGTTTCATTTTGATCTCTTTGCATAAACTTAAATTATAAAAACAAAAAAACTGAGGCGGCATCTTGTATTTTTGGTATTATCACTTTTTGCGGATATTTTGTGTAGATTTAAAGTTAAAAGAGGTGATTCAAAAGTATGAAACTACTACCTCTAGATTCCAAGATTAAGAGATCATAAAATTGACGCGCAAAAGCAACGCATGGCTGATCAAATCCAAGATGTGGGGAATCCAAGGGCTCTTCAAGACTATGCAGTCCCAAGTGTTCATGGCACTACTTCAAGCATAAGGAAGCCAGCCATAGAAACTAACAATTTCAAAATCAAGCTGCCATCAATCAAATGATCCAAATCGTTGTCCAATTCAATGGGATGCAAAGTGATGATCAAAATGTTCAAATTTCCAACTTCTTGGAGAAATGTGACACTTTGAAACATAATAGTCACGGGTGATGCTATTTCCAATTTCACTCTGAGACAAGGCCAAGGGACAGCTTACTTCACTACCAGCCGGTTCAATCACTACATGACATGGGAGGAGTTGGCTCAAAAATTACCAGCTAGGTTCTTTCTTCCATCAAAGACGGCAAAGATGAGGAGTGACATTACCACATTCAATCCATTCAAAACGAAGTCTTTGTACGAAGCACAGGAGAGTCACAGGGATTTGCTAAGCAGGGCCCACAAAGTGGTTGCCAAAATGGTTACAACTTCAAATCTTCCTTAATGGGCTTTGCGATAACATGAGAATTATGGTTGATACAGCAACCGAGGGAGCACTTATGAGTAAAACCAATGAAAAGGCATATGAGCTACTCAATTAGATGTCCTCAAACAATTATCAATTGCCCTTGGAGAGAAATCAAGCAAAGAAAGTAATTTGTAGTGTATGAGCTTGAATCACTCATGACATTTCAAGCCCAAGTTTTAACCCTTTTAAAGCAAATGGAGTATATGAAGGTGAACGACATTCACTCCTTTGAGTAATCAACAAGTGGAGAAACCATATCAAGCACCTCCACCACAACAAAAGAAGACAAACTTGGAGGCACTCATGGAACTATTGGCTGCCTCTGCTCATTCATTCATGGTCGAGATGAAAAGTTTCATGGATAAGACTAGAACTAATTTTTAGGACAAAGGGACAGCCATTTGGAACTTAGAACTTCAAATGGGGCATATTTCTAATATGCTTTCTCATAAACATTAATTATTATATTTTATCCATGTTTATTATTATTATCCAATATTTATACTTAATTTACATAATTATATTACATATCTTTGTTGTACATGTTTTAACCCTTAAGGAAGAATTTTTGGAATAAAAACAAGTTAATAGACCAAATGGAACCTAATCAGCCAATAGAAGAATACGAAAAAGAAGAGTAAAACCAATTCTTCTAGAAATTTAAAACAGCGAATGATCAAAATATATATTTAGTCAAAAATACATATAAATATAAATATATATTTAAAAAAAAAAGCCTAGTAGAAGTAAGAAGCTAGAAGTTTCACCCACCACTCCTTTATAAAGAGAGGAGAGACAAAATCGAAGGGGGAGGACAAGCCTTTGCCAAAAAAGAGAAGTGGGTGCAACAGAGAGGGAAAAAAAGAGAGAGAAAGAAGAGAGAGAGAAAAGAGAAGAAAAGGGAGAGAAAAATTAAAGTATTGTATTTTTTTTTGTTCCAAAAATTTAGTGTCTTAGTATAGAAAACTCTGTTACAGGTTTGTTATTTTGTACTTTTAAATTTCAGTTTATTATCAACTTTATTTCAAGATCAACAAGACTCTGTTAATTTTTATTTAGTTCACAACCTAATTTTGCAAGCTAGTTTAGTTTCATGTTGATAACGGCGCATTCCAACTTTAAATTGCATTATAGCTAGTCTTCCTATTCTTTTAATAACTTTATATTTCTGTATTTTAATAACTCATATTTTATTTATTGTCGTTTTGTTTTTGAAAACTTAGATAGTTGAGAAACAACCATCTTGCAATTTTAAATTTTTGTCATTTAGTTTTTCACACTTTATTTGTTGTCGTTTTATTTTCTAAACCTTAGATAATTGAACACTAACACTCGTATAACTTTAAATTTCAGTCATTTGATTTATCGTATTTTACTTCATATTATTTTATTTTTCTAAGGCTTGAATGGTTAAGCCACCAATACTCTTACAATTTTAAATTTTCACACTTTAATTTCTTTTGTTGTCAAACGATGGCACTGTTATAAGTATTTTAATCTCCGGCAATTTAAAATTTTTGTAATTTAATTTTTTTGTATTTTTTTAGTAACTCCATGTCCGTATTTCAACTGTTATGGCCACTCTCATCATTACAACTTTAACGTTTCCATTTTCTTTTGTCATTTTGGAATATAAAATAATTAGAAAATTAGTTTTGCATAAAAAATCAAATTTTTGTATATACAATTCCCAACTTACTGAGAAAATTATATCGAATTTTCATACACTTGTGAGATTAAATATGCACTGTTGATATTCGATTACTTTCCAACAGGCCTTATGGCTCACTTCCAAGCAATACCAAGACAAATCATAAGGAGAATGTAAAGGCTATCACTTTGAGGACCAGTAGAGAGCTAGAGGTGCCCAACATGAAGATACAAAGGCTACATTTCCTAGGAACAAGTGAAGAAGCTAAGGGCAAGGAGGCTATAAATTTTATGAAGAGGAAGCAAACTGTGATTAACCAAGTCTTACCAAGAAGCACGAAGGAAAAGCTCATGTAGAGAAATATGCACCACCAATTTCATTCCCTTCTCATCTCCGAAAGTTGAAACTACATTAGCAATTTTCAAAGTTTCTTAATATGTTAAAAAGGTTGTGTATCAACATTCCTTTAGTATATTCTTTGGAACAAATGCCTAGCAATGTAAAAGTTAATGAAGAAGATCTTGTCAAACAAGAAGAAGTTGGTGGATTATGAGGCAGTGATTTTAACCAAGGAGTACAATGTAATTTTGCAAAATAAACTATCTCCCAAGTTAAAAAGATCCGTGGAGTTCTCTATGCCTTTCATGATTGAGGATTCATTTCCTTCAAAGACTTTATGTGATTCGGGAGCAAGTATTAATCTAATGCCTTTGCCTATGCTCATAAAATTGGACGTAGGAGAAGCAAGGCCAACCACCGCCTCCCTACAACTAATAGATCAATCAATCAAACATCTTCGGGATATTATTGAGGATGTTTTGGTTAAAGTAGATAAGTTTACCTTTCCGGATGACTTTATAGTTTTTGATATAGAGGACAATTGAGACAAGCCACTTACTCTTGGCCGGTCATTCTTAACTACCAGGTCGACCTTAATCAAAAGGGAGAACTCACATTGCAACTCTAACATTGAAGAATTTAATTAATAATGACTGAACTTAGTCACAAGACAGAATCATGCAAAAAAAAAAAAAGGAAAAAAAGGGCCGCATGATTGGAGACCAACAACATAATATTTAATAGGACAGATTTTGATAGCAAATCTAAATCATTTCGACTCTTAAGTTGGTTAATCTTGGTGGGAGTAAATTTTTTCTTCTTCATTTTTGGAAGATTTGCAGAAGGTAGATCGATTATCGGTAGACTTTCAATAAAAAGAAACATAAAAGGAAATAATTAAATCGTACCATAAGATTGGCACAATTTTGTAGCATTTTACGATTGTTCTTGATGTCAACCAAGACATTTTTAAGCTGCTTTGTAGCTAAGCGTCGTTCAGCACATTGTGCCGCTGTAACATCAGCATGACATGCCACACAGAGTGTCCTCATGTTTTCCACCTTGCACTCACCTGTGATAATTTCAGAAAGATAGCTGTAATGAAACTTGAATCTAAAAGTTTTAGTTTAAGCAAACTAATAAACCTCAACAAATGAGTTATAACAAAATTTTTATAGACAAATTATAGTCATAAGAAACAAGTATTAACTTCCACAAAATATGTAAGTAAAATAAAAGAATCAGGAGATCAATTTTTAAGCTAGTTAGGGATTTGTAAATTGAGGTCAAGTACTGAAGCCATGCATATAAAGTACCCAATGAAAGTGAAGCACACTGTACTTTACATCACATCTGCTAAGCAAGAAACACCTACCTCCCCCTTGGAAGACTGGTACAAAGTGGTCAGCATGCCAAGCATTGCCTTCTGTTGGATAGCAAACAATCTTATTCAATCTGCATATTAAAATCACAAATAAGCATAACTCCAAGAATTCAAAGCTTAACATATATAGAAAATCATGTTGGATAAAATTTTCATAACTGATGAGCTACCGATTCATGGGCTCAATACGATAAACTGATACAATCATGCAATAAGGCCGATGCAATCTCTCTCATTGCCAAGTGTAAACAAGATGGCTGATTAACAATGTGTCCAATAGTTCAATTGTCAATTGACAGAAGATGAACCCCAAGGTCCCTCACCCACCGAGCCTCAACATTCATATCACTAGTTCAACCAACACCTCTGGCCATTTTACATATTTAGCTGCACATCATGAAAACATCAAATTCAATGTTTCAACTCACAATTTCTTATGGTTGGCAAAATTTGGTGCTACTCTTTTGACATGCTCCTCTCTATTTGCATGTGGTAAGGGTCTTATGTGCTCTACAAGCTTGTGGCAGTCCAGTAGGCAATTTGTGCAAATGCCATGTTCTATTTGGAAAAGCTCCTGAAAACCTCAAAACATATCACTTTGAAGAACACAAACACAGGAAAACAAATAGAGCAGACATCAAGATGTATAATTCAAAACATGTGCACTGATGAATTCAAGGTTCTAACCTGACGGAGAAATCTGTTGCTAGTTCTTGAGCGATACTCTTCATAGCATGCCAACTTGCAGAAGAGATCTTCAAAAAATTCTGGTTTTTTGGCATTCATACTCCTGAAAGTTGAAGAATTAAGTGACAACGAACTGCTGAATATCAAAATACTAAAATCCAGACATACTTGCATGGACTTTGACAAAGTTTGCAAAGGGGTTCCTCCATGTTGGTCCAACCCTGTATATATGTTCTCTCCTTTTTTCCATAACCACATTGAAGATGGACATCTTTCCACACAGCATTTGATGGTAAAGGACAGCTTATATCACATAAAGGTGTAGTTCTCTTCCTGCTTCCACCCCTCAACAGCCCCTATCGAAACAAATTATAAAAATAATACAAAATCATGCTAGTTTAGAACACAGATGAAGACACTGAAGGAAGTTCTAGCGCACAGGAAAAACCAGAAAGGTTGGACATACCCTACTATCATGGTTAGCACTTTCATTCAAATACAATACTTCATTAGCTAAAGGCAGCTGCAGAGGTTTCCCAAGCAATTTCCTTCTATCAATTAGCTTCAGTTTTTTCCACTCGATGGAGAAAGTTAAAAGGGAATCCCAGCATTCTCGATTAAATTGGATGTTTGTAGAAGCATTTTTATTGTCATAGTCAGCTGTGATCTCCTCTGGCCGAAAATTTTCAGAAAGTGGTCTTGGTCTCGAGTCTATCCCTGGAATGCAAGTGCATAAGTGGATCCTTCCAGTATACTTGCTCACCTGAAATACACATACAACACAAATTACAAAGCATGCTCATCTCATTAAAGAAACTGCATCAGTTTAGATAATTGTATATTTTTAAAACACACACCTAATGTCAACAGAAAAGAAAATAAACATGGATAAGAAAACTCCACTGCATCAGGCAAGAGATCAAATCCAAAAAAAAAAAAAAAAAAAGAACAAAAGATTAAAAAATACTGTGGAGAAACAAGCCTCATTTGGAAACCAAGTCTAATTTTGAGGTATCATAACCTTATATTTGATTGGCAATTTACAGACTTACCCATTCAGCTAACATGCAACAGCGTATGCACTACAAATTACATGTTCATCCAGAGGAATAAGCACCGGGAGAAGATGACTGTACTTATGCCACGAGATGGGATCAGGTAAGAAAGAAATCATACCACTTCTAAATGTCTCAAGATCAGAACTTTGGATTTTCACAAGTTTTTCTTGAACCAGGTATTTCAAGTTCAATGTTGATAAAGCATCATATCTAATTTGCATCTTGAAGCCACTCCAAATGGAATGGCAAATGAGAAAATTTTCTCTGAACCAGTTCTTACAATCAGATTAGGCCAATAACATGATGGGAATAGTCTCTACCTGCAACTCTTGCACCTCCCAAATGCAGGTTCGTAGCACATTGTGAATCTAGAGACCACAAGAAGCACCTTTCAAAAACTTCAGTTGCATTGCAACTGTGATGTAGCTTTGTTGTAACAGTGCTTTAGTGATGCTTTTGTTGTGCTTAGAAAGTGGAAAGTGTTTGACAGAACTATGATGAACTGTGCTATGCTAAGGATAGTGTTTAGTAAGGTGGTGTTTGCCCTGAGTTGCAGAGAACAATCCATACTGAGGCTATCTTTCCATATTTCCCCTGCCTTATGGCCTTGCTTCACATTGCAGTTGCCATTGAAGCATATATGTTGCGAAGCCCATAAGATCAATGTGGACTTGTGGTGTTCCACACCTTCCTTCAGTATATCATTTGCAGTCCCTCATAAGTGAATTATTCAAATATGTTTTGTTACTAGTTTGACGCCCAGAAAAAAAAAAGAAAAACAAATCAAAACAAACACAAAATCAACATGTGCAAGCTGGTCACCGTGTTAGGCCACCTGCTAACAGAAAAAAGGGGAGCAGTTAAGTGCTTGCTGTCTTATAGCATGGCTTCACATAGGAATTGCCATTGTAGCAAGTGTGTGGCCAAGCCCATAAGATCCATGTAGACCAGTGGTATTCCAGACTTCCTTCAGTTTATTATTTGCAGTCCTTCATGAATGCATAATGCAAATATGCTTTGTTAATAGTTTGACACCTACAAAGAAAAACAAAAACAAAAAAAAAACAAAACAAACAAACACAAAATCAACATGTGCAAGCAGGTGCCATGTTAGGCCACTGCCAAAAGAAAAAGGGGAGAAGTAAGTGCTTGCAGTCTCTGCAAAAAATAAGTAAACAAACAAATGTGAGAAGAAAAAGCAGCAGAAGCTGCTGGTCAATAAACAGAAACAGCAGGGAGCTCAAAGCCAAACAGAAAGGGAAAACAAAGAGAAATGAAAGGGGATCCTGGAGGAAGAAGAGAAAAAAAAGGTGAAACGTGATTTTCAGCTACAATTCTTAAGGGAAGATTATATAGTTTGGAAATCCTTGCTCAAAGAAGCTTCTCATCTTGATATCTCAAGTATTTTCTTATTATTATCTTAGTAAGAATCTTGTTTAATCAAGGAAATCAGTGCAGAGCCTTTGTTTCATGTCATCTTTTCATTGTGGGAATTGTAAATGATGTAATGAATAAGAATTGACAAACTTATTTGTTGGAGCTATTTTATAGGTTTTGGTGACCAATTTGCATAAAATAAATAAGAATTATTGGTTTGTTAGGATGGAAGAAAGGTATGTGCATGTGAATTCCAGGATGTAAGAGTTTGAACTAGCTGCTGATTATTCAGGAGGATTAAACCTGAGAATGTGCATTGTAGTAGTCAGAGAACCAGACAAGGAGGTCAGCTTAAGGAGTTTTATGATTGAACTTAGCTATTCTTTTATACGATTTAAGAAGCTACAAATGAAATAGGGGTCAGTTAGACCTGAGTTCATGATTAACATGACCGCCTTAAGTTTGTCAGACTTCACTCTTCTACTTCTACCCCATTTTGTTGTTGTAGCTGGTTGAATTCATCCAACACATCAGTAAAGGCTCAATCACCAAAACTTTTGCACATATCACCCGATATTCCAATCAAGGAACTCATGTTTCATGGAAAACCCATGAAACCAAATATATGTCTTTCTTGATGAAACATGGGAAATGAGTCCATTCAATGGTTTTCTTGGATGTTGTAGAGTTGGATATACTTAGACCATTTACCAAACCAGCGCTTGGGATTATCCTCATGGAAAGAAGAAAATTCACTCTGAAAAAAGGGAGCTTTACAACTGATTTGAATCCCATATTTATAGGCCACAATACCCTATTAACTGTTTATAGGCTCTCGGCAGCAATGCCTAATGACCACAAGTCTTTACCAACTCACAACTAAGAGCTACTTCACTAAGATAATTTAGATAACCACTTTATCAAATGTGTGCAATTCAAACAAAATTCACGAACATAGTAACTTCTGACTTATGTTGCAATGCTTATAAGAAAGCTCATAAGCATTATCTTCTCCCTAAAGATGTCTCATAGTATCTTATTCATTTTGCATATCATTTGCATTTTATGCCATGGAAACATAGTAGTAGCTACGCCCACTAAGGTTGGGCCTTTTTACAGGAACTTTAATCACATTATGTTTAATCATGTTAATAAGATGTTAAGTTTCAACTTAAAGACAGGCTTGCACTGGCTAAGGTGGAACCTAAGTTCATCTTAGTCATTGAACCGATACGCTATCTAGATATAGGCTACGAAAATTTACAATTTGTCATCCTAGATTTTTATGTTATTCGCGTTCAAGGGTATTTTGTCATTGAAGTGCATGGTACCATAGTCATTTTGTAATGGGTAAATGTGGAGTTTATGAAAGCTTATGTCTAAAATGAAGTGTTGGCTTCTCTTGGAAGCCTTATGGTAATGGTTTCCCTTAGAAGCCTTGGAGGTTGTTAGAAAAAACCATTTCCAGCTATTGGAAGGACTCGCGGATTGCCCTTTATTTGTGAGCAACTGAGGATTTCATAGAAGTTGAGAATATACAAAAACCAGGCTCCTCATCTCTAGTCTAAGGCACACCTCGAAACCTAAAAAGGGAGTCAACAATCGGGAAAACCCAAGCACAAGAGAAGAAGCAATAAAACAACTTCAATAGCAAGCAAAAGGAACACGAGAATGTCCTAGGAATTAACCCTTCCAAACCAAGAAGATAGCCAGAAGCCCAAAGCACCAGAATTCCTCGTGTATGTCTTCCAAGTTTCTCCCCTTAATCCAGAAATCTCCTGCGTAGCCTGCAAGAACATAGAGCCAGGTAACATTGCCAGCATTTCCACCACCTCCCAGCTAGACATCCAAGATGATCAGCCCCCTTCCATTTTTGTTGTGCAGACTTACTCCAAGCAACATTTGTGGATATTTTGAGTTCAATATTTCCACACCAGAGGAAGCAGCTCATCAGACTTTCAATTCTTTTGAGGATGGTTTTTGGGTGAATGAAGCATACACACCAGTAAATGCGGAGCGTGGGCAACATAAATGAAATGAACTGAAGACAACCAACAAAGGAAAGCCATTGATTGCGCCAGGACACCATGTGGCCAGACACCTGGTTAACAAGAATCTGGCAATCTACAATGGAAAGTTTGGTAGTGATAAGGGGGATTCCAAAGTATCAAATAGGAAGTGTTCCTACAGGGAAACCGGTTATGAATACTAAGGTTGTCAGGATTGTTGGGTTCTTTGAGCATTATTGACATTAAATATATGTCCTAAAAGCTCATATAAGTAGGGTCAAGGCAGTTCATGAAAATAGCCCGAGTGGGAATTAACTGCCAAGAATAGCCTAAGGTCGTCTGCAATGTGTTGGGATTAAATTTAATATATTACTTGAAGCTGAGTTTATACTAAATCCTTTATTTTAAATAAACATTGATTAACTTTTATAGTTTATATTACTACGAAATAAATATTTAACAGAAGAATGGTAGAATGGTCATTTTTCTCCACTCGAGTAATGGGAGCTGAAATTTTGGTTGTGAAGATACATGGATTAAGGAAATCTACATTAAGAAAAATTGAAGTATGGATTTTGTAAAGAGGCTATGTTGAGAAAAGCTGACAATAGATTTTTGGCATCTGATTAACAACTTGTGGGACCCGGTGGCTAAAAGAGAATATTCTTCTTCTTGGATTTTGACACTTGGCAACAGATTACGGAAGGGAAAAGCTCTTTAAAGAAGAGAAATACAAGCAGGAAGGGGGCAGGAAGATCGGCTAGCATAGAGGAGCAGCAGCAGAAATTGCAGGGGCAGAATTTCTTCCTTTCTTCTTCCTATCTTCTTTAATTTTTTTAGAAGATGAACTCTAGGATTTTCATATTAGTTATTCATTCTATTATGAACTAAATTTTCTTACTAGGGATTTTTGATGTAGCTAAGTAGTGACTATGTTTCCATAAATTTATTTCATGCAACGATTTCTTTATATTATGACTACTTCTGTTTTTGCTTAATGTTTCTGACTAATTGGTCACCATTTGAATGAACTGATAATGTGTGTTGAGACCAAACAGAGATTCATACATTCTCTTGATCTTGAGAGAAGCAACATAGAACTCATTATAGATATAGAAACACTATTTGGATTCATGCAATTTTGAATGAAACAAATTGATTTTAATGCTTAATTTTTTAGTTTATTCGCATAGAGATATAGTGAATAGATTAGTAATTAAAATTTTTATGAACCCGAGAGGAAACATTAATTAGCGAAGTTATCTTGATTGTCATAATTGAAGAACTTTAAATAAGAGTAATTTAAGATGCTAAATAGGAATACTTAAGAAAACTCAAGAATAGATGCTAAATAGGAATACTTAAGAAAACTCAAGAATACCTTAGCAGCATTTTTATCCTTCTCATCTGTTATCTTAGAATTCATAGGCTAATTATTAGTCATTTCTTTCTCTATCATTTCGGTCATTCAGATAAGATTGCAATAAAAAAAATTGGGTAATTAGTTCAAAGACTTAATCCCTTGGGAAACAACACTCATCATTATACTACTTACTACAATATCGTGCACTTGCAATTATCAACACCACAACATGAGCATGTTGGTCTTGGTTCTTTCACGCTTGTTATAGAGAAAGCTGCCACAATTAGATATGTATTTTGATGATGTCTTGCAGTGTCTCCATTGCTAAAACAAACTGATTTGGTGATAAGGATCACCTTGTCGAGGATCTCTATCCCCTTAAAGAAGCCAAAAGATTGATCATTGGTTGAGAAAGAAAATGAATTGTGGTGATACATTGCATGATCTATTGAACAAGTATTGTGGGAATCCCATGAGATGTATGGTAGCAATCAGAAAATCCTCTTCGACCACATCATAACGTTTCTGGATATCAGCCTTCACAGGCATCGTGGCATCCCTTTGTATGTATGGTATTGATGTAAAAGTTATCGGTCAAGTGGAACATTATCTCCAAAATTTTTTCAAAACATAGATGTCAATTGGCACTAATCAACCACAGAAGGCAGAGAATTTTTTCTACAATTAGTATTGACCTTAGAGTTGACTTGCAACAATAAATTTTAAGGGCACCTAACCTTCGGAAAAAAGATATTAGTTGCAGTAATTTGCTTGAGAATTCTCCCTTTACCTTTTCTTGGACAACTTTGGTAATGAGTGAGCCAACTTTACCACATGACTTATTGAAGAACACTGGACCCAGTGCCTTCATATCACCAGGTGACGAGAACTTAAGTCTGATTTCTTACTCAGTGACAGGAGTGACGAGGGCTTGCTTCAAATGATCAGGAAGAGTTTGGCTAAGACAATCACGCATAGACTTTGTTCATCTACCCACAATATTGATATCATAACGGAGAAAGCAATGGATCCCAAAATTTTGAAGGAATAAATGCTTGAAAAGTTGCCAGCAGAGCTATCGATGAAGTCTGATTGGACAACATAGGTGACTTGAGTTTCTGGGATACAGATAGATGTTTGGAATGGGCTGTTCCAAGATTAAGGCTGAGACGTGTTGTACTTTTTCTCTATCAATGAAAAAGAGTGGTAATTTTCATCAAGGCATTTAATAAAATGATTGGATAAGTAGTCTACTTAGGTTTTCTACTATCTAACTTGTCACCATAGATCTCAGAGCTATAGAACTCAGTCAATTACCCATTCTGAAATTTGATTGAATCTTCTTATCTAGAGGACATGGATACTGAGGTTTCCATAACCACCGAACTGTGATCCATGTCAGAGGACTAGGATAACCATTCTTCAAATTAAATAATTATGGTAGACAGTCCAGTTCACTAAGAGTAGGGATCAAAACCTTACAATGAATTTGAAGAATTTGAGATTGACAAAATAATGAAAGGGATAGGAAAAGAGATCTAGAGAAGTTCAGAGATTGGTGGTTGAGATGTTGGTGGTGGTTCGGTAATCGTGATGTCTCCTCTCTCTCACCATTGGCCTATTTTAATTTTGATTCCATAGGATATTTAATGAAACCCAAGTGGATTGGTTTTGCGGACGACTTTCCAACTGCATTGCATTACAATTGTGGGCCTCAGTTTCTCAAACATCAACAAAGGGAATCGAAATTACATTAACATTTCACTAAATAAGCCCCAATCAAACACCTCCTAATAGAAAAATAGATCAATGTAACTTCAGATATTATCTCTAGCTTCACAGATTTGAAAATGGATCAGAGCATTGGTACACTGGTTCATGCAACTACAGATTTTACAACATCACTTAGTTAAGTGCATTCCATCAAAAAATAGTGACAGAAAGAATAGTTCTTTTTCTGCAAAAATTCATACAGCGAAGCGGAGAGAAATTGCTGGGATGGAGCCACAAGCTCCAAACAGTTCATCAGGGTTGTCATTTACTGTTCCTTGTATTCCATGTAGCACTTCAGATGCCTGCATAACACATGACATGATATGAAAAGAACATGCAAAAGATCTCTATTAAATATCATCCCTCCTGGAAAAATGGAAAGCTCAATCTATTCATCCACTACAATTTACCTTGTCATCTGTATCATCATGTGCTTCAGTACTTTGCGATGAATTATTTGCAGAGTGCTGGGCACATGCAGAAGCATAACGGTTTAAAATTCCATTCTTTCTTCCATCTGTATTTCCAGAATTCCCTAGGTAATCAACACTTTCAACCTGCAATTTAACGTCATGAAGCTCAACTACTTAAATGCTCCTAAAACACTTGACTATTCTGAAACAAATTTTGCTTGCAGTGAAAATTCTAACATTACATCCAACCATGGATGAAAATATCAACATTACTATAGGTCAAGAACATAACAATATGTCCATATTAGGTAATATGTATTCATATTAGACATAAAATTTTTTATGAACCTGAACAAATAAATTGAGGAAGAATGTCAACTGTGTTGGATATATTGGCTGATATTCAATATATCGTGAATTTATGGCAAATTATTTCTCGCAATTTTGTGACAAAATCAGAAAATAATAATATCAGTACATCCCAATACCAAAATAAATCAGTTGATATTTCATTCTATAGAGCCAACAATAGAAAGAGTGGGAAGGAATTGAAATACTGATTCTTCACCAAAATTGTATTGGGGAAGAATGTCAACTATATTGGGTATATCAGTTGATATTCAATATATCGTGAATTTATGAAAAATTGTTTCTCGCAATTTCATAACAAAATCAGAAAATAATAATATCATGACAGCCCAATACCAAAATAAATCAGTCAATATTTCATTCCATAGAGCCAACAATAGAAAGAGTGGGAAGGAATTGAAATACTGATTCTTCACCAAAACCTCCCTAGTCTGTGATGTAATACCTTAATGCTAAAGCAACCACATGACAAGTAGGTATTTGAAGGAGGAGGGACAGGAAATAAGGAGGAACACTTAAGAAGAAGATGCCAGGAGAAAGTAAAGGAGATGAGGAGAGGAAAAACAGGGTTGGGCAGAATTCAGTCTCCTCATTTCATTCCTTCCTTCTATACATCAGCAGCATCTTATTTATAAACTATCTGGGATCCTGTCCTCAGTTGCATAGAGTTGATTACAACAAATATTGGCTCACAACTAATCCTGTTCTGATCAGTCACTGCATCTGTTGCTGCTCTTGTATTACTCATGTTTGTGTCATTTAAAGCCATTTTATTTGTCTCTCCTTCTGTTTTTCTGTTTCAACCATCCAATACCTCTTGCTATTTAAGTACACTAATAAGCCTTGCTGTCTGTTTACATGACATGGTCATACCATCATCATTAACATAGCCTTGACACTGAGATTTATGGGGAAGGCTATATTAATATCTCTACAAGTGTGTTTTAGAAAATGTCATTTCCTTCAATAACTGGAGGGATCTCAAATCCTTTCTCACTACTTCATTGAATGCTTCCTCAATCATTCTACACCCTATACCCATCCCCCCATGGCCGCATCCAAACGAAAAATAAAACAACATGAAATGAAATCATCCTCTACAATGCATTTTATGTCCACATTGCACATCCAAATTATCAGCAGAATGTCAGCAACATTAATTATCAAAATTGTATGCAATTTTCTTTATTAAGATTATTATAATTGATTATAATTAAGTTTGATTGATTGTAATTAGGATATAAATTAGAAAAGTAGGAGATTGCTATTTAAAGTAATTAGGAAAAGTATTATGTATTTAATAAGAAGGAAACACATCAATGGAGGCATTTAGAACAATTAACATGGTATCAAAGCCGTAAAATTAAACTTTGATACGCTCTTACTTGGTGCTTTGTTCAATTTCAGATCAAGTTCTTATTTCTCATTTATATTTTTTGTTCTTAGTGTTCTTGTTTCTGCCCTAATTTTGGAGCCTTTCTATCCCTTTCTTGACTCCATTCCTGAAAATTTATCTCAACTTCCATTTGGTGGTACACAGTTTGGAATTGGAATTGTCACAAGATTTAGCATATTGAGATCTTGGCAAATATGGAATCTTGAAATATCGTCAGTTTGCATTGCCTCATTGCGTAGGGCAGATCTGGAATATTCTTGGAAGGCATAGTTGCAGGTCTATTACTTCTCTTGAATTTTCTTTGCAAGCATCTCTGGAATTATGGTTCTGGAAATTTTGCACCAGACTACAACTCAAGGGATCACATGTTCTCTGGTGGGTATTTCGAGTACTCTCACATCTTCAACTTCATATGCTTAAGCTCAATTTTAGCTATTATTCATTTCATATTTGGCAGTCGAGCACAGGAGCACAGAAGAGAAGAAGAATCATGCGGCTGCTAGCTTCAGATTTGATTTGGCAGGAAGAAGTATCGCCACCGGATTCCGTTTGGCTGCAGAGACAGCCACATGGGTGATAGTCACATGGTCACTTGTGGGTTGTAATATTGGGTTGTAGTTGATTTGACAGCATCTTATTGTTTGGGTGGAGTATTTTAGAAAATAAGGTTCAATCCCTCTCATTAATTTCTTTTTCGCCAATTTTTTTTTAATGTTGAAAGAAAATTTTATTGTTCGCTTTAAAGGAATAAATTATTCCACCTAAGAGTTTCAATTTTTAGAATGTTTGTAAAAAGAAAGGAAATTTGAAGTTATCTAGATAGATAATCTTCAGTTCCCACCAAAATAATAGAACTTAATCGATAGAAGAGCAGTGATACATGTATTGTGTCATAATTGCTGGGATCTACTAAATCACATATGGTAAATAATCTTTGATGATTCAAAACTGTGAAGGAAATGTGAAACTAAATCTAACGCATCTATAATCTAACAAATAATGCTCGAAATTTTCAATCGGAATTAGAATTTGCTAATTTCAAACAAGGTAATCTTTTTATTGAACAATTCTATAATTGATTCATTAATTTATAGATTAAATATACTGAGATTGCTTATTCTAAAGTTCCTAATGAGGCTCTAGCGGCACTACAAGAAATCCATACAGAAAGTCTAACAAATAAGTTTATGATAAAACTAACATCTGAATTTGAGCATACACTAGCTAATCTTCTTAATTTTAATTATATTTTAACTCTTAATGGATGCTTAAGAGAATTTCTTTCAGAAAAATGACTCCTAGAAACTCAAATTAGCATGACCACAAGATAAAACATCTTCCGAGCTGGTTAATTAAGCATATGCTTCTCAAGGGTGACAAAAGCTCAATTCTCGGATGTAGTGCTATACCTGTAAAGAGTATGAACTTATTGTAAAATATTACAATAAGAAATTCTACAATTATTGCAAAAATGAGGGGCCTATTCCTTCACACAAATATCCACTTTACTTCAACAAGTGTTTCGACCCCTCCAATTCAGACATTGACTATTCCTTCACCTTTTCTCACTCCCAAGATGGTATAACAAATGATGGTCACTACTTTCTCTACAAGACTACAAGTTAGGTGAAAATTGCTTACTTCTTCTTGGTTACTTGATTTCGTGATGTCAAATCATTTGATAAGTAAAACAAATACTTTATATAATATTTGTAAGTACATAGATAAGTAATATATTCAGGTAGCTATGGAAGTTCACTTCCCATCACTACAATTGGCTCTGTATCAATGGAATCTCATCATCCATACATAATGAATTGGTGTGGTATATTCATATCATAACATATGA
>JAOVVI020003510.1:0-18973 GCA_028571085.2 Nepenthes alata | reverse complement strand
GCGAAATAGAGGTGACCGTCACAAACGCTGTCAAGCAAGGTCTGCCCAGTATGACGTTATACACAGAGGGTAGGTCGACTACAAGGAAGGTGAGTGTTTGGCTTGCTATTTTTGGATACGTACCCAAGGTGACGTCCAATTGGATGGTCCCTTGAACAGGCACAGGCTTGTTGTCAAGGCCGTATAATGGGCCTTTGGCAGGTTTTAGTTGATTCTTTTTTAAGCCTAGTTTGAAGATCACATCCAAGTAAAGTAAATCTTTAGAACTTCCATTATCAACGAACATTCGCTTCAGGTGGTAGTCGACAATACCATCCGAAACAAGTGGGGATACAATGAGGGGATCAGCATGGGGGGATATTACATGAGTTAAATCATCATTATTGAAGCTAATGGTGTTGTCCACCGGTCGTTGCTTCTTCCTTCCAGTCTGCTGTTCCTCGCCCCCGGCTGGATTCTTAGCAGGTCGGGTGGTGATCATGTTAACCACCCCTGCTGTAACCTGGTTCCGGGAAGGAGACTGCTCCCACCCTTCTCCGTCAGCCGCTCCGGAGCTCTCTTCGGAGCCCCTGATGAACTTAGTGAGGTAGCCCCTACGGATCAGCTCCTCGATTTTCCTCTGCAGTGTCTTGCAGTCCTCAGTAGAATGCCCAGTAGAGCGGTGAAAGTCACAGTACTTTGACTGGATCCCAGAGTCCTTCTTTAGTGATTTTGGACACTTCAAGAACTTCTCTCCGTGGATTTGCATGAGGACGTTTGAGCGCGTGTCCATCAGAGGCATGAAGCTGGTGAGCCCGTAGTCTCTACATTTTGGGCGCCCAGTCCTGTGTTGCTTCCGGTGGGAGTGATCAATACCGCCGTACTTCCTTTTTTCCTCATCGGGGAATGATCGAGGCTGATCTTCTCGCTCTGGGCGTTTTGTCTCGTTGGCCTCCTCTGCTGCAGCGTAGGCCCGGGTGAAGGACTCCACTTTTCAAAAGGTTTGGAGATTTTTATGTGCTAGGTGCTTGAAGAAGTCCCCGTAGGTCAGCACGGAGATGAAACTGCCTAGTTTCATCTCCTCCATGATCCAGAGAATCCATCTGGCCTCTACCATAAACTGGTCCAGGAAGCATCGTGGGTTCTCTCCCGGCTTCTGCTTGAAGTGGGAGAGGTGTCACGGCTATTTCTCTTCCCGTCGGCTCAAGACGTATTGAGCCAGGAAGAGAACCGCGTATTCCCGGAAGCTGCCGATGGTGCCTAAAGGGAGGTGATGGAACCAGATTCGGGCATCTCCTTTCAGTGTGAGCGGAGAGCGGCGGCACATCGCTGAGTCTTCCAACCCTTGTAGACTCAGATGGGTGCGGAAGTGATCTAGGTGATCAACCGGATCACTACTCCCATCGTATGAGTCAAAGAAATGCATCTTGAACTTGGTGGGCAGTGGACGGTTTAGGATCTCCGCTGTGAAAGGAGATCGGTCCAAGTCGATGGCGTGCTCCTCGTCCCGGAACACGTGGTTCCAAATTTTGTCCACTCGAGGATCTGCGCGAGTGGCGTTTGCAGATCTCTTGGAGTTGAGGTAAGCCCTTAACTCCGTCTTGTCTCTGGAGGGTTCAGCAGTCGGCTGGCTATTGCCTCCAGCAGACCTGGCAGTCCTGGAGGCTCGCTCCTGGACTGCATTTTCGTCTTCGGCCCGAGAGTATCGGGGATTTCTTCTCTCCGGACTTTCTCGCGGAGTTGTGCTCCTGGAGCGTTCTTCAGGCGTGTTCTAGCCAGGAACGCGTGAGGAGGCTGGGACCGGATTGTTTCTGGATCTCTCGGGCCTTTTGATCAGTTTCTTTTTCCTCTGGCCACCCTTTTTGGTGGCCGGTGCAGGGACGGCTGCCGGAGGAGCCGCCTGCTGTCGCTACTCATTCTGCGAGCAGAGTATTTGGAGCAGACGATTGTTGGCCTGCATCTACTCCATCAGCTGTTGAAAGTAGGGCGTTGGAACTCCGCCTGTTGTCCCATTGACCGTGGTACCAACAGCGTAGCCCTGGTCGGGGTAAGTGACGTCTCTAGTGGGATTGCTAGCTTGGGCTCTCGTGTTCACCTTTGCGAATGGATCAGACGGTGAAAGAGAGCGTTGTTCAGAGTAGTGGTTGACTTTTTTAAGCGCTTCCCACAGACGGCGCCAATGATGCGTACCTGGATCCGACTTCGAACAAATTTGGATTCGTCGGAATTTTTTGAACCAGCTCCGTTCACTGAGTTCGAATCCTGCACACCACTAAAACGAACAAGTGGTCAGTGTGTCGGCTGGAGGTGGTCCCACCGAAAACACTCCGATGCTCAAGTCAGTAAAACCTTCTAAGTCAGGGAAGGTAAACTGGAAAGCAAGAGAAGGAGAGGGTGAGTTGGTTAGTCGGGAGTGTTGGCTTGTCGAGAACGTGAGCTATCGCTTCCTACTCACAGAGAGCGTGAGGAAACGAAGTCTCGAAAGCGTGGAAGCTTCACGGAACGACTCTCGAGAAGCCGAAGAGGTTTCCAGGAATCTGGAAGCCTTTCGAGGGATTGGAGGATGAACGCCTGGGTAGAGTGGAAGAGATGATGGGCCACTGTCCAATACTCTGTAAGCGTTCGTGGGTGCCTTTCTCAGTAAGGGCTTGCGTTGTCTCAGTAAGGGTTTTTTCTTAGTAAGAGTTTGCGTAAGTAAGCTTGTGTCTGTAAGCAAGAACTTGTCTGTAAGATATTGTCTGTGTACGTAAGAGATTGCATGTAAGTAAGAACTTTGTCTGTAAGAGCTTTCGTGTCCATTGAATGAGAATTCTAGGGTTTACTTGAAGGTTGAAAGGGTGATCTTTTTTGGTTGGAAGGCGTGATCCCCTGCGTTATTCTGGTCGGCCTTCCTTTCACCGACGGCGCCGGTTGCCAAACTGGCTAAGATAACTTCCTTCCATGGCGGTCAGCGGCTTTCCAAGTTGCTCACATTTTTTCTGTGTATTTTACCGTTGGAGAGCCCTAGTTGGCAGGAGATTGGAAAAATCTGGCGCCTTCCTTATGGGAAGGGCGTTTATTTTGTCAATGTCCTTTTTGGGTGCCGACTGAGATCGTGGAAGATGCTGGAAAAGTCGTTGCTGGTCTTCTGCTGGATTGTGGGCTCAAGTGGGCCAGACTCGTAAAAAACCTTTTTGGGTCTGTCGCTACAGTACATCCGGTCAACGCTCGAGTTGACCGTCTGCTGAGGTTTGGACGGTCAACGCTGGCGATGACCGCCTTGAGCCTTTCAGATTTGGGCCTGCGTCTCCTGTTTGACCGTTTTTGAGTTGACCGTCCAGTAGGCCGTTTTGGGCCTCCGTTGACCTTGGGCCAACCCATTTCCGGTATGCCCATCAGATTAAAAAAAAAAAAAAACAGTAGAGGTGACATTTAGCAAAGTCATAAGAGAATAACAGGTTTGCAAAGATTTTTTGCTGAAATTTTTTTATTTGAATAAAAGCCTCATGTGGGAGCAATAATTGTTGATTCATTATGACCTTATTTGAGTAAATCCTATTTGTCAGGATAGGAACTAGTCAATTAATTACTTGCAAACTTGCCATTGAATCTAGCCATTGAATTTTGCCTATGGTGAAAAGCTTGAATCTGGCCATTTAGGTCTCATTTATTTCTAATTTTGCAGTACTATTATGAGCCTGAAACTGGGCGGCAGTTTCGTTCCCTGCCATCTATCAGGAGGTACTTAAATGGAGAGGAAGAATATAAGACTATGCCCAGGCAGAAGCATCGGCGTACAGTAAGTTCAATGGTAGTATTATCTTAACAGTCATTCACTCATTTGTCTTCTAATTTTGCTGCTTGGAATTGTTTCTTAAGCTTGTCCAAAATTCTGTACCTCTCAAGAGAATTGTGTATGGTGGGAAGGTAAAATAATTAATAGTTTTTTGATTCTGTGAGGCATCCAATAATTTTTTAATACTAGCAGAGGCACTTGCTGTCTTGCATCAATTGCTTAATGATTCCGTAATATGTGAAGCAAAAAAGTTTGAATAATGCTACTTTCCTTCATTTATCAATATTCAACATACTATAGTCTTGAAATAATATGCCCTTCACATGCTTCGTTAACCTTAAATGACAATTTGGAATGTGACAATTGAACAGTCCTGTATATTTCTTAAGGGTGATCCTGTTTGCTTGAGATAATATCAAAGAACATAAGAAAGCTAAGTCAAAATAAGGATCATATCAAGGTTAGTTTGCCATTAAGGGGATTGTAGGGAATCCGTTTTCCATCAATTTATTACCATTCTGATTGCTCCCATTTCCATATTGTGTTTGCACAGACTAATATCAGGAAAAAAAAATGTTTAGTTCATAATCATTGTAGGTGCACATTGGTGATCCAACGGAGGATAGAGAGTGACAGACTCATGGAGATATTAATGGTTGATTTATTGGAAAATTGATATAATTCAGTATGCAACAAAACAATTTAATTAGTAAAGTCCACAACCCCTTTTTTTCATCTAATAGGGATGAGTTTCAACAGTGTTTGAAAAATAAAAATGCATTATCCCTCTTTGAATGTTCGTGTTTTCCTAGATAATCCCATTCTCTAGTAAGAAAAATCAACAGAGCATCTTTTAAGACATCAATGGGAATGGGACTCCTATTCATTCATTCCAACTGCCATCAAATAAATGTAGCCTATGTAATTCCGTTAGAGTAGGCTACTGTATGAATTATCATGACAAAGATGTATCATATGGCATTAGAATGAAACAATAGATAGACTCCTTACAACACTCACAGCTATGTGAAACTCACTGCAGATTCGGACGATGGATGAGTTGGAGGCGGCCCCACAAACAAATATCAAGGATAAAGTTTCAAGCAATGCACAGAATAAGTTATCTTCAATACTCCCTGATGGCTGGATAGTGAAGAAGGTTCCCAGAAAACTTGGCTGTAGGAGTGACAGGGTACTATTTTTTAAAATTGTTGGTCATTTTGTGCTTTCAATACCTTGAATGGGAGCCTTGGTGTAATGATAGAGTTATTACCATGTAATCTAGTGATCACGGGTTTGAGCCCTAAAAAAATCTCTTGTATAATGCAATGTAAGATTGCATGCAATTGATTGAAAGTGGTCTGACATTTTGTTGGACCCCACACATAGTGAGAGCTTCATACACCGAGCCGTGTATCTACTTCACATTGTGAATTTTGGTAAATATCTGTAGGTTTTAGCTGCATATAAGCTGTTGTTTTGATTGCACCATGTTTGCATGAGGTGGAAAAGCTAGCGAAGTTTTCCCGCCCGATTTTGGTTTTCACTCGGGTTAAGGCCTGGATTTCAATTTGATAAACTTTTGTAGATATATGCTTTTATAGATGAATATGTCAAGCGTGTATGTCCATGGAATTTTCCACATGACAGGAGAATTGTCAGGAATTTTGGGGCTTGTGTGTGGTTTAGCAGTATGACTCCATATGCCAATGACTCCATAATATGCCTTGAGGTCAACATGTCTGTTTTTCACTGGTATAGTTGCTTCAGACCCGGTGATTTAAATGTGTGGGACCCACCCCTGACAGTGTGAATCACAATTAACCTAGTTGGAAATAGAAGTTGGAGGTCCTTGAATTTGAATTAAAATATTTATTCTTACAACGTGTTTGGCAGACTGGAGTTAACATTATAAAGTATACTGTGTTTTAGTGATGGCAATGGGCTGGCGGCGGCTGCAGGGTTGGTGGAAAGGGGTGGAGGTGGCAGGGTGGTGGGGTGATTGAAAAGTGAAAGACCTGATTCTTGGCCATCTCAACTAATTTTTGTAAAAGCATGTCCAGCTTGCTTTCCTTGAAAATCCATTTTGGTCACTTTCAGTGATTTTGGCCAAAATTTAATTTTTTATGACAACCAAATTACACATTTTTTGTCTGAAAAGTGCTTTTAAGCAATCCAGTGTCAATGCCAAACACCTATTAACTACTTCAACTCACAGAAACACTCTGTAATATTGTGGTAACACTGACTCATCTACAGACTGAGCCATACATAGGCCTTAAACATTGGGCACCTTTGTATTGAGGAACTTGTTTGAGTCACAAACATGAGTATTTTCGGTTTATGATTTGTGAACACTGTATCTAATTAAAATTACATGAGGACATCTGTCTATGACCTTAATGCCACCAGAGTTGTGCACCAAACCAATTATAGATCTACCCTTGGCTGCCTAGGCCCTGTCATATAATCTCAAAGGAAATGCAAAATTGTAATCAGCTAATAATAACTGGGGGACTTGGTAGCCAAGTCTCTGTCTGCAATTTGCTTCGCTCCGAATCAATGTAGCATTTTGGTTAGCTACAAAATTTTCACGTGGGAAATTTCCACAGCAGCTTCTTTTCCAGAAAGAATATATCTGTAAACATTGGATGAACTTGCAACTGGCTCATATATTAACATTCTGATGCTCTTTATTGGTCAAATAGTAGAGTTAATTGCAGACCAAGTTTTTGTCTTTCTATTGATAAATCATTCTTTAGATGGTATCTGCTTGCATTATTGCTGTCAATGCTGCCATGCTAGATTTTCTGTTTTGCAAAAAACAAGGCTTGGAAAATCCCCCCTTCTCTTCTCTTGCAGTACTTCATTGACCCAGTGAACCGACTGAAGTTCCGATCTCTACCAGAGGTTCAGAGATTCCTGAAAGGAGAAGAATATAGTCGCAAACGTAAGCCGATGAAATTGATCGATTGCTCAGTGGTAAGATCAAGAACTGTGATAATTCCTGCTCAAAGGTGTTGATTCCTCTCTTTCACTAATCCCCTCTCCTTTCTCAGCATCAAGAAAGTTTAGATTCTCGAAAGGAGAATACTTCATTAAATTTTGGAACTTCAAATCCCCCAGAGAAAGTTAACTGGGTTTTCAGCGGCTTGGGGGAGGATACCTGGAGGCCTTTCATCCAAGAATCCATGGTACCAGATCGTCTTAAGGAATTATGGGCAGAATCCTTCGTATTGGGTATGACTGGGAGGAGGGACTCTGTTCCTCGGGTATTTCACTCTGCCATAATTTCAGTATTTCTCATCATCCAAGAGCTACTACACATATTTAAGCAATTTTTTGTTTCCTATTGTTTCTCTAGAAATGTGGAGAATAACTGTGGTTTGATAGTGCTTTTATCCCTGATCTTTATTTTTTTCAAAAAAAAAAAAAAGGAAGAAGAAGAAGAAATGCTTGTTTTGAGTTGTTTTTTCTCTTTTAAAGTTATGCT
Organism: Nepenthes alata; assembly: GCA_028571085.2. Classification (NCBI taxonomy): domain Eukaryota; kingdom Viridiplantae; phylum Streptophyta; class Magnoliopsida; order Caryophyllales; family Nepenthaceae; genus Nepenthes; species Nepenthes alata. The sequence continues at coordinate 11,726 of JAOVVI020003510.1, read as the reverse complement.
ATTTAATTTGTTTTTCTGTGAAGGTTGTAATAATATTACATGGACGACACTCCCATTGTTATCTTCTGGGGGTGTGAACTTGCTTTATTTTTTTAAATTAGAAAAACTACACATAATTAATGGTTGAAAGTGTTGCTTTTGCAGTTAACAAAGACAGATTGATCCAGCATGAAAGGCAATGGGAGAAAATCAATTTTTGTTGAGTGCAGTCAGGCAAACTCTTGGTTGATGCAGAAATAACTTCGTATGAACTGAGGCCGTATGGTTGTTGATTAGTAAGAAGAACAACCGGTACATGCTTTATTGTAATTTTTTTGGTCTTTTTTGCTTTGTTTTTACATACTGATAGATTAAATGACAGTTCAGTATATGAGATTGTTATATCGTAAGATCTGAGAAGTGTTAAATATATACAGTCTGTCTTTTCATATTAATTTTCAAGCATGTCGAACCAATTGTCACTTATTTGCAAATGAGTTGTCGCCTCTTCGGCATCTGAGCCCCAAGCCATGATGGTCCCTGGAGGGCCTGGACCTTGAGTACTTACTGGCTGAACAGTAAAATTAAAACTATCACTATCATTGATAAATAAAACAAAATAAAATTATTTTAGGATGGTTTTTCACATAAAGCCGTCCCCTTCTTCTTTGATACGTGTCTGTAAAGAAAATTAGATATATTGAGATTATTACTTAATAAATTAAGCACTATTTACACAAAATTAAAAATCGATACGTGGTAATTTTGAGATTCTAAAATTTTCTGTAATTTTGTAATTTTAATATCTCAGTAAGTTTATCGCACTGAGTTCATGAATTGACAAGCTTACATGTCAAATTTTATAATGCATACTTACTACCTACTTGAGCAGTGTAAAATAGCCATCACTGGGAACGGTTAGTTGGGGCCTGTCTTGCTTTCTTATAGCGAGGATTGTACCCAATCAACTTAGATAGATTGTAATGTACTGTTTTAATTCTTATCATATAAGTTGTAATGATCAAATACTCATGGTTGGCCATTCGCTTCCCAGTGCAATAGCAGCAGTAACAACGATTTTGAACTGAGAACCAACAATACGACTAATGATCCTTGCAATAAAGCATCGCTCTTTATCATGCAGACTTTTTTCATAAGAAAACAAAGACAACAAAGCCTAATAGCCTAAAACCATACGCAGGATCAAAAAAGGGTACTAATAATCAAGATGGCAGCCTTGCTGCGGACAAATAGAGAGAAAGCTTATCTCTCAAAACCAAAGCAGTCATGTCGACAGATCCACAAACCTGCTGCCGGTATCCTGAATCGTGGTGGTGAGACAGCGTCATCTCGTCCTGAACCTCGTCCTCCATTTCGATGACAATGTTATGAAGAAGGCAGCAGACGAGAACGATCCTCGGCAGCCTATGCCTGTCGGGTCTCCACATCACTCCTTGAATTATCTTCCACATCTCCTTAAGCCTCGCCAGTGCTCGTTGTGCCACCATTCTAGTGGCGAAATGCCGCCTATTGAACTCACCCTTGGATCCCAGAACATCTTTCCCAGGATAAGGTGTGATCAGCCACGGCAACAGGGGAAACCCCGGGTCTCCAACAATGTATTCCCTTACTTCTGTGCCTCCCACGAGCTCTATCTTTTCCCCGTTCAACCTCTTCCCTTTCTCACAATGCTCGAAGAAGTTAGAGCTCCGGAGTACCAAAGAGTCGCTCATTCTCCCAGGCCATCCAGCAACAATGTCTCGGAACCTCATGTCAGGGTCCACGATGGCCTGCAAGAGCATGCTGTGGTTCTTTTCGCGGTCAAACCATGCGCTGTTTGTAGGGTCTGACAAGGGCAGGCACATTGTGATGTGGGTGGTATCGATCGCTCCACAACAATTCAGGAAGCCTTGGATCTTCTTGAACTTGGACTTTATTTCCATCATTTCCACCTCTGTGGGCCACTGGAGATGGTGAAGCCCTCTTTCTTCCATGGCCTCTATGAACCTCCAGGTTACCTGGGAGACAGTCGAGTGGTTCAGCCCAAATGTGTCTCCAACGGCCACCAGGGACTCACCGGAGCTTAGTCGTCTGAGGGCGACGGCTACTTGATCGTATAAAGACAAGGGATTTCCGTTTGAGAAAGTGAATTGCCCTGGCTTTGCTCTCAGATCATCTTGCACAAGTGAGCATATGTAATCAAAGGTTTTCCTTGATATCTTCAAGACAGATTCAAACTTGCCCAATCCCTTGGATGGAGATAGAAGACCTACAAAGTAATGTAGACAATAGGGAAAAATACCCATTCTTGAATGTTTAGTAGTAAAAGTTTATGAATTTAATAATAGTTTCACACGGGTGAACTTTGGCTCTAAAGTTGTTTTATTGTGACCTCAAAGACACTGAAATTATGAAAATAACCTCTCTAAATTACATAGATAAATCTGCATACATATAACTCTACTCAAAGCCCATAATATAGGAAACGGAGTGCAGTGGGCAGCAATCTTTTGCAATGACAGATAATCATGAGATGAAACTAGGGTTTATAATCTTCCATATCTATGGGAATGCAGAATTATTACTCCAATTATCACAATGAATAATAATACAAGACGCATGTGAACCACAATGCACCTAGAAATGGCTCAGGAGACACTTCAAGAACCTGTAATACTAGCCATAAAGAAACTGAAATTTTGATCTTCTAAACTTGAACACAAAGTAACTGTTACTCTGTCGTCATTAAAGTTCATGCTTATTTCGGGCAGACGATAACTATTCTCCTCTGTAATGCCATTCAAGCTGAAGAAGTATCAGTGGACCATTCAGAAATCTGAACTGCAACCCAATCTAATTGCACCACAAATTGTTTGCTTTATGGCATATAAATAGATTCTTGTGGTTTTTTTTTTTTGAACCTGCCAGGGCTATTATTGCATATATCAGCAAAGTCAGAGCTTTTATCTAAGCCAAAGTATGATGTATCAGTAATGAAGTGTGAGAGAGTGTCAGACAGTGTTTCAGCCACTTGGTTGTCAGAGGGTTGATGATTTATGAACCCTAGGAAAATCAGATTGCTAATAGTTCATCTTGCTGGAAGAATTGGCAACACATTAAAACACCTTAAAATGGCAGCTCTTTAAGCATCTTGCTTCAAATTACTCAAAGTGGGAATCATAGATCAAAAACTTATGCACACCACAAAAAGGGCTGAAAGACATCGTCAAGGTAGCCAGAAAGAGGAAGAGAAGACGGGAGGAAGGCAGAAGAGGAAGCATGTAACGACTCACATTTATATATAATATATTGTCTGCTTTGAATTGTAGATATGGAACTGCACTCCCTCGATTTTGTTTTTCATAGGCTTCATTAGAAAAAGGCCCGTTATTATGGAAATGTTTAAACTTTACTATTAGACTCATCCCCTCTCCTTTTCTAGGTAATGTGAGATTCCAAACACTGGTTCCCACACTCTACCCTACTTAAGGAACGACGTCCTCGTCGTGTATGGCACGGCTCAAGAAGGACCTGGCTCACATTTGCATACTTCCGATTGAAATTATCTCTGATACCATTATGTAACAACTTGCATTCATATAATAACATATTGTCTACTTTAGCTTGTAGGTATGGGCATATATCATCATGGTTTTATTTTCCCTAAGCTTTCGTAAGAAAAATCTATTATCGTGGAGATGTCTAAACCTTACTATAAGGTACATTTCATCTCCTTTCTCAAGCGATATTAGATCCTAGACACTAGCTCCCACACTTCATCTTGCTTAACGAACGGCATTCTCATTGTATGTAGCACGGCTCAAGACCGGCCTGAGACACATCCGTACACTTTCGGTTGGGATTATCTTTAATATCATTATGTATTATATAGCGGCCTGATTTTATATAATAATATATTATCTACTTTGAACCACAGGTATTGGATTGAGCTGGCACAACTTGGTTCTTTTAGGCTTCCCCATGTGGGTGTAAACTCATACTATAATTCAAAGCGGATAATATGTTATTATATGGAATCATGTCACTGCATAATAGTATCAGAGACAATATCAATTGGAAGTGTACAGATGTGAGCAAGGCCAGTCTTCAGCCCTACCACACGTGACGAGGGCGTCGTTCCTCAGGTAGGGCGGAGTGTGGAAGCTATTATCTGGAATTCCACATAGCTTAGGGAAGGAAGGGGAACAAACCTTATAATAAAATTTAGACATTTTCATGACAACATGCCTTTTTGGAGGAAGTTAAAAAAAAAACAAAACCGTACAAGTGCAAACTTATACCTATAGCTTAAAGCGGACAATATGTTATTATATGGAATCGGGACGCTATATAATAATATCAAAAACAATCTCAGTCAGAAGTGTATAGACATGAGCCTAACTAATCTAAAGTTGTACTACATGTGACAAGGATATCATTTCTTAACTGGGGTGGAGTGTGAGAGTTGACATCTGGGATCCCACATCGCTTGAAAAAGGAGAGGGGATGTGCTCTATAATAAGACTTAGATATTTGCAAGATAACAAGCCTTTTCCGGGGAACTTAGGAAGAACAAAACTCTGCTGACACAAGCCAATACCTGTAACCCAAGCGGACAAGACGTTATAATGTGAAATTTGGTTGCTATAAAACTCAGCATATAAAATCAGACGTTTCCACTTACTCTAAGGCTAGCTTCAGACTGCAATTAACCAAACAGAGTCTAAAAGGCATACTTACCAAAAGATTACCATAAGTCTGCTGCTGGGAATACATATTTTAGGACAGGGGACATAAACATGACACTTCAAGATTGATCATCTTAAATAACACTTGGGTTGAAGCACCTCATTAGCAGATTCAGTGACGGCAATGGTACAAAAGGAAGAGTAAAAGTTCCGTGTTTATGTAGGCACAAAACATAAACATCAAAATGCCATATAAGTTGGGCAAAAGGAAAGATTTCTAGCTCAAACTTAATGGTATAAAGAGATATTACTTCAAGATGGTGTTAGACCACTAAGAGATGATCTTTAGGAGAAGAGTTAATTTAAGTGTCCTCCAAATCATCGATGCCATATGAGCTGGAAGAGGCTTATGTAACAGAAACAAATGGATCTCCCTCCTACTGCTTGAAAATCAATGCAGGTCTTGCTTATTCTTAGAGTTATAAAATTAGATGGGGGATGAAATTGAGATTATAAACCGAAATTGTTTAGTACTACGCTTTCAGATGTATAGCGATACTAAGCAACTCCTTTTTTCTCAAGTTGGATTCTAAATTTTGGCACTAACCCCAGTTGCACAAACAAAAGAACACTTCAGAGTCCTTACACGAGTATTTGTCAGTCATAATCAAGATTAACCTGCAGTGCTCCCAGTGATGTAGATCCAAGATTTGCACAGAGCTCTACACTACGGCCCGGTCTTGTAGCAGAGCTCTTGGGGAAGAAGAAATAAAGGATTTTTTTCTCAACTGAAACCCCCACTAAACCATGCTTCTTGAGGTTGTCAAAGTCATCATTTTCCCACATACTGACAGAATTGAATCCATTTGTCTGGCTTAAGAACCTAATTTGCAATATACATGGCCACAATCAAACAAATGAAGTATCTCATCAGGCTTCAGAAAGATAATCTGGTAGTAACAGCCCCAAAGCATAAGGAAAAATAATTGGCAACTTTTATGTCACGTATATGCCATCATAAATCATGTCTATAAAGAAACTCACATGATGGACTATTCTGTGGCACTAGGAACCACAATGCAACCATGCTTCTAAAGGCCATTTTAACTATGTTTATAAAGGGTGACACTAGTGCATGAGGATCCAGTGTTGCCTGGTTTGGGGAGGATATTAAGCATATGCAGCCTTATGCCTACATTGCTAACAAACTATTTCCATAATTTACACCTATGATCTCTAGATCATGCCAATACTCACCTTCTAAAGTAACTATGATAATGATTTCCAAAACTTCACCTCAACATTTCCCATAAGAAAGCTTGAGATAAACACAAGGATATAATGTTGCATGATTGCCATCACCAAATTATTTGATATCACGACATATGTGCTAGCAATTTCATATATTCAACCTTAGTTCATACTGTAAAGACTCATTATCCTCAATCATCAAACTTCAGCCAAGTTTTTCATGAATTTCAATAGTGTGTCCGGAAATTGTCCTCCAACATTAATAATGAAGATGATGATTCCGATTGAAACAGAGGAGTGGCCAGATTTACACCCATTTTCCTTGATTTCAGGAGAAAATATTGTATATCACATCTCCATTCCAAAGGAGCAACAATCATCAACTAACAATCAACACCAAAGGTTGCACACTGAAGAAGGAAAAAGTGTCAATGGAGTATGGGAGGGTTATCCACAACATATTCTATCCTTCTAATGCCACGGAAACCGCTTATGAAGACAATGGGACTCTCAAACTTAAAAGTAACACTTCTACTGCATCTTCAAAGGAAGATCTGGGGGCAGTAGAATTACATAAAAGTGCCTAAAACAAATAAAGTGGCAGCCATATGCTGCTGCATACGGTCGTAAACCTCCCTACTTCAATTATCAAACAAAAAACCTCTTCACAACTGCCCTAAAATAACAAAAGCAAAGCAGTCTGTGTGCCCAATACGAGCATAGCAAAATGGTATATTTGGATACGAGTATTGTACACAGGTATGTCTCTAAATGTCAGGTTGTCTAGTTTTAAATCTTTCATAGACTTGTTCACTAAATTGAAGGTGCCAAATGTAACACCCATATTTAATTGTTGAGGATCCAGCTTTGCATCCATTAATTTGATTCAAAGTATCAACAGTACTAGAGTTGAAGTAACTATCATCCCATGATGTCATAAGTGCAAAAACCAGTTTATCAACTATTCGATCAATCCTCTTCAAAGGATCGACTGTATCAAAGTGTGGTAAGGGTGGAAGAGAAAATACCCCATGAACATTATCTGCAATATTTGGATATATCAATGTAGCAAACTCCAGAATACTAATCCCTAAATATGGAATCTTTGAAGAGGCATTCCCCACAAAAAAAGAAAAAAAAAATGCACATCAGTACAGAAATGACGAAGTCTCTATAGACATAAATGCCGTGAACCAGGGAATAGAAATCCTTCGTCAAATCATTCAGAAGAAAGCTTTACTTGCCTGTCTTGTTCAATTATAAAATAACTTTGGTGCTCAACTTGAAATCAAAGATGGCTTGTTAAATATCAAGCAAATTGGGGCACTTTGCTTATCAGAATCCACACAATTTGAAGTTCTCAGAGTAATACATCTGCAAACCCATCATTGAATTTCTGAAACTCATCTGAGAACAAAGAAAATCAATGCGCATTATCATATTGTCAAAAAACAGATTCGTCGGAGGGATCAATAAATGAGCATAAACGTGTAACAAAGTAAACAAGAGGCAGAATATCCTTTGCCATAAACAAGTCATCGTAGGCAAAAGGTTTGGTGGTTGAGAACTTCCAATTACAGGAAATAAAATATAGGGATACTTTCAGGCACACATCAAAATTCATTCGCAGTACAATAACAAACAAACCTATCGACATAACGGATACAAAAGTCAATCTGCTTATCCAAATTAAATGTAACTCGTGAAAAAAAAACTCGCTATATACAACAGATAAATCATCCACGTACATAAATTCGTCACACAACCAATGATCAGCAATACCAATTCAATATCGAAAGGCAAAAACAATAATTAAGTTATTTACACAAAACATGCCAGTGAGTATTTGAACAAGAGCATACCATTGATTCTCATGGAGAACTCTACCCACCAATCTCCGGACACTTCCTTCTCAAAAGACCCAGAAGCCGAAGCATTATGTTCAATATTTTTCTGCGTCTTCCTTCTCTTTTTAACCCCTCTTACGGGTCCCATCGGTCAATTGAATCAAAACTCAGAAATCTAACCGAGTTAACAAAGACAAATTCAATTAGAAATAAAACAAAAAAAGACAAATGCTATGATAAATAGAGATTCAACATCTATGGTGGAAAAGGAGAAATAATATCACGAGGGAATAATTGAAAGAATGGTGGGTTCGTGTGAAGCAAACCATGCAGAGGAGTAGATGGGTTGAGATGGCTAGTTGCAGTGTGTTAAAACATTCAATAAGAGACCTTCCGGAGAGAAAGAAAGGAGGCTGAATAAATTCTAAGCGAGAGATATGTGTGTTCTTGTTGGCTTAAGACAATGAGGGACGACAAGTGAGAGACATGAACACTCGTCCACAGGCTAAAGAAGAATAATAAGGCTCTCAACCCCCTTCTCTTTCTACGTAGTCTTTGATTTCAGAGCGAAAGCTCTATTTTTTTATATATAAGATAAATTTCTGCTTTGTTTACAGAAAAACAGATTCGTTTTATTAATCAAAAATAAAAAATGCGCCCTGTACTTCAAACTGAGCTTAGTTATCTAGGTTAAGGTTACTGTTTATATCTCTCAACAGTGAAAGGAGTGACCTAGATTGGCCATGGCCATTGCTTATCTTTATCTTCTTCTTTTTTTCTCTTTTAAAAATATAACTACATAAAAATGGTATTTGAAATTAAAAAAAGTTAATACTAGGTAAAACTTTATTTAAAAATATAAAAATATATTATCTATAAAAAATATAAATTATTAAATGTTATTCATCTATAAAAATTATATATCTTGGTTATATGTTATAAATTTTTAACCGGCTAGGCATCTTAATTTTAACTAAGTCTAAAATAGTCGTGTGTAAAGTAATAAAGTAAATGTGAAAGAGAAAATAATTAAACCATTTGAAATTATCATGTTATTTTTATTGTCAATTGACATTATGATTATATATTATGGATAATTAGTTGGCATTGTAAAATAATGAACATTTTTTATATTTTGGTATACGTGACATAAGATTTTGTTCAGTTGTGATGATACAAATCTTGATTTCTAAAGTAGATCCGATTTTGTTAAGAGGACAATATTTTTTCAAATAAATAAAATAGTAAAATTAACTCAATTCAAAAATATATATATTCTATCATATGTTTTCCATCACATGATATGTGGGCTACGATCTGGGTTCGGTAACTCCATCTCTCACAACCACCGTTGATTTTTGCAAAATATTTTCAATACAACTAATAATTTTTTTTTTAAAATAGGTTGATATTTTATTTATTAATTTATTATAATTGGCATGGGCTAATTATTTTGGACAACTAGGTAAGGTTAAATGGTAAGTACCATTAACTAAAACTTGTACTATCGCTTTAAAATTATTTCATTAAAAAATGTGCAGAAAAAAATAAATTATTAATTTTTGAATAAGTAGTGATGGTGAGCTAAAGTGTAGTAACACCACCTCATTTTTTTTATATATAAATTGCGTATAGATGGAGTATGAATAATAATAAAATACATAGTTAGTGCATTTTATTTTCTTAAAATTTAATTAAAAAAATATATATAGTATAGACTTAATTTGTGATATTATGGCAAACTCCTACAAGAGGATGGCATTTTTTTGGTAGCATGAGAACTATTTTCTCAAAATAAGAAAATTTGACTATGAAAATGTTACAAATTAAGGATTTATTAAAAAAAAAAAATCCCGAATGTCTTATTTAATAATTTTAAATCATGTTATGATATCCTTTTTAATCATAATATTTATCCCCATAAATATAAATATTTTTTTATGAATTATTTGCAAATGTAAAATGAATTATTTATTTGGATTGCTTATAGCACTATCAAAATTAAAGTTAGTAAGTAACTATTCCTATAAATACACGATTATTAAGAAGTTTAGATTTATAGTAATTATTAGGAATCTAAATTTGTCCAAAATATCCATTATTAGACACAAAAATATAATTAATATATATCTACATAAGTGACTATTGAAAGTTAATTTATATGAAGAATAATTTTTTTAAAAAAAATTATATTCAATATATAAATACCATATTTATGCATGTAAAGGTACCTAAAATACACTTTTGCACCGTGCCCCTTGAATTGCATGACACTGCCAAATACATTCAAAAATAAATTGATTATTTGATGTATAAGGAGTCAAATGTAGACTTACTGTTTTAGTACACAACGAGGGATCCGGCTTCAGAAAATAAAATTTTTACCCTTCGGTTTTAATTTTTTAAATAAAATTTATATTAAAAAATCTAAATATGGGGCAAACATTCTGTTTTGCAAAGCAGAATCCCCCCTCATCCTCATCCTAGTATATCACATTTACTTTTTAACAAAAATTAAAACTCTATAATAATTTAAATATTATGAAAATATATTTTTATGACGTATTCAAATACTTTCTACATACTTAAAAATAAATTATGATAAAAAATAAATAATTAAAATTTAAAAAATAAGTAATTTTATCTATTTAAGAAATAAAATCCTTATCAATTTGAGAAAAAGCAACAAAAAAACCATTCCTATTGACCAGGTGAGAATTTTCATGTTAGATTTAGAGTGCTATACACATGAAATATAATAAATATTTTTTTAGAAATTTTAAAATTTAATTATTTTTTATAAAAAAAATATTTTACAGATTATCAAACTATATATATATTTTTTTCGAAAATTAATTTCATAATAAAAGGCAACTACCCGATCAAAGGGCGAAAGCTACGAACGAGTCGTTGCCACGTCGCATCAAACGCGGATAAGGTCTGCTTCTGCAGTGGGGCCAGCGCCGATACTGTGGCCTCGCGCGCGCGCTTCGGCCTTTGGCTCGTTATGCATATATATATTTATTTTTATAATAAAAAAGAATTTTCCACCCTTATTTTATAAAGTTGAACAAAATTTTAAGTACATAATTATATTTATAAACATCATATATTAGTTAAATTTTAGACATATTATAGCAAGAATAAATTTTATAACTTTAAAATAATTATAACATATTAAATTGTATTCACTAAAATATATAATTCAATTAATCTAAGTTATGCTAGCAAAATATTATATAAATTTTTAAGCTTTAATGGTTAATTTATCAAGCTTAAATTTAATATTAAAATTGCCAAACAATCTAAACAAAATGAGCTTAAGCGAGTTAAATTGGAGTTGATTATTAGTAGTTTGAGTTTTAATAATTTATCGATGTATAATAGTAAAATATATTGAATAATTTTTTGTCTTTTAATTATATTAGAATAGTTTATTAAAATATTAGGAGGTCATGATCTTTTAAAAAGCTATTATGTTTTATTTAAAAAATTATTTTTTAATGAACTTAATCTTTAATAAAAATAATTACACTTATATAATTAAAAAATTATATATATATATATATTATGAAATAATAAAATTATCCATGGTATTTGCATGAATAAGATAGGTCGTTTACTTTGAATGATGTTAGACAAATTTACTGATTTAAATTATACAAAATTTTTATAATTTGACTCAAGTCCTTTAGAAAATATATATATATTATATAACTTTTTGATGGGTACACTAGTAATGGGCTGGCCCAAATAAAAGCTCAAAGAGAAGTCAACGGAAGTCCAAGAAGGACGGTTATCGTTCTTACGGCCCACTAAAGGAGGCGGGCCTAGAAACTGGAAAGTCCAAATCCAAAACGGTCAACGCAGGCGTTGACAGTCTTGGCGGCCAACTTGCTCGCAGGTGGTCAACTCAATGTTGACCGTCGTGCGAAGCCAAACTGGACTTTTAAAAGCTTTC
>JAOVVI020003508.1:0-18975 GCA_028571085.2 Nepenthes alata | reverse complement strand
TGGTCCATATGATAATAATATTTATCAAAATTTATTAAAATAAACTTTAAGCATTTAATATTATAATTCTCTAATAATTTATGTATCATAATACTATAATTAAATAATCAATAAATATGAATCATGACGGTTCCACATCATTATGTAACATAGTATCTTCTATGTGCTACAACATTATAAATTATATAATTAAGTTTTAAATGAGAAATATTCATACGATCCGACAATAATATCTTAGTGAGAGACTGTTCCTATTATTAACAATTCAGAATTATAGGTTTGAACATAATAAAATAAATAGAAAATATCAAAAATATATTATGTGGGATTGTATATATTAAGAGTAATAACATTATATCATGGGTAATGACAAAGTCCCAAATTATCAATATGATCCAATAAAACCTTTGGAGGTAAATCATTAGTTAATGGATATGCAGTCATAAGTTTAGTACTCATATACTCTATTAACACTTTTTGTTTCTGAATTTTATATATTAAGAGTAATAACATTATATCATGGGTAACGACAAAGTCCCAAATTATCAATATGATCCACAAAAATCTTTGGAGGTAAACCATTAGTTAATCGATATGCAATCATAAGTTTAATATTCATATACTCTATTAACACTTTTTATTTTTGAATTTTATTTTTAACGGTAATATATTTAATTTTATATGTTTAATACCCTTTGAATACTTGTCGTTCTTTAAGAAAAAAATTATTATGAAATTATTACAATAAATTTTCAATGATTTGGCTATGCTGTCGATAAATTTAAGTTCTGAAATAAAATTTTGTAACCAAAATGTATATATAGTAACTTTAAAGCATGTCACAAATTCTACTTTCATTATAGACACCGTAATAATATATTACTTTATATTTTTTCATGAGATTACTCCTCCACCGAAACGAAAAATATATCCAGATGTACACTTTCTCGTATCTGAATGCTCAACATAATCTGAATCTAAATATCTTGTCACTTTCAAATGATTAGACTTATTATAAGTAAACTTATAATCTTTAATTCCTTACAAATATCTCTTTACTTTCTTTGTAACTTTTCGGTGATCCATACCATGATTGCTTTAGTAATGTCCGAATATGTAACGATCCAGATTTTTGAACATAGAAAATTTTAATCACCGAGTCCTTATGATCCGGTCAAACATCAGTTGGCCGAAAAATATAATAAAAAAGATGTAATAAGGAAAGTAAATGGGCCTTAAGATGAAAATCAAGTCCGGCAAAGAAGTCCGGATTTTCTTGATGAAAATTAAGTCTGGCAAAGAAGTCTGAATTTTCTTGCTGAAAATCAAGTCCGGCAAAGAAGTCCGGATTTCCTTGATAAAAATTTAGTCCGAATTTTTTTGATGAAAAAAAGTCTGAATTTTTTTGATAAAAATCTAGTCCGAATTTCCTTGATAAAAATTTAGTTCGAATTTCCTTAATAAAAATATAATTCGGATTTTCTTGATGAAAAGAAGTTCGGATTTCCTTGATAAAGATCTAGTCTGGATTTTCTTGATGAAAATCTAGTCCGGAATTTCTTGATGAAAAGAAGTCCGTAATATTTCTTGATGAAAAGAAGTCCGGAATATTCCTTGATGAAAAGAAGTCCGAAATATTTCTTGATGAAAAGAAATCCGGATTCTTTGATAAAGAATCAAGTCCGGCCAGGAAAGGCCGAAGTGACATTGAAGGACAGAGTGGCTTTGTGGTTGGTATAGCCGAAGTTAATGATCCGGTCAACAAGTGTTGACCAGAAATCGTGTAAAAATAATTCGGTCAACGCCGATAGTTGACTGGAGTGTGACTAAATAAGAAAGCGAAATCCTTCTAAATTCAGTTAACCAAGAATTTAATGTGTTTTATTGAGAAAGCTAATTCATTCTAAATTCAATTAACCATGAATTTAATGTGTCTATATGAGAAAGCTAAATCATTCTAAGTTCAGTTAACCAGTAATTTAATGTGTTTACGTGATAAATCTAAATTCCGTTAAGTTCAATTAACTAGAAATTAATAAACTCATTAGGAATTAATGATCTAATTAATAAGGAAACTTTTTGGAAAATAAAGAAGAAATATTCCCCTACCAATCATTAATGACGGCCAATAATTTATTACTGTCATCTCACCCAAGGTCTATAAATAAGAACTAGAATGATGAGAAAGAGGCACACAATAAAGTTTCTAGTAAATAAATGCCAAAAGATCAAGGCAAAGTAGAGTAAAGGAAGGCCAAGGCCAAAAGATCAAGGAAAAGTAGAGTAAAGGAAGGCCAATGCCAAAAGATCAAGGTAAAGCAGAAAAAACTCCGAGTAAAGAGCAATGCAAAGTAAAAAAAACCCAGGCAAAAGTACTCACCTTGTTTTAAAGTTCATGATTCTGCATGTTTACGATACGAGTATTTCTGCTATTCTTATGAAATTATGTTTTAGTATGTATGAAGTTTTTTCTATTTCCTTTATCTGATATTTTTATGAAATTATGTATGAAATTTATTTTGTTTCGTTTATCTGATATTTTTATGAACTTATGTTTCAGTATGTATAAAATTTGTTCTATGTATGAAATATGTTATGTTCATCTGATTTAAGGAAGAATTGTTATAAGTTGTATGTTTAAAAAGAAATCCTGATATTCTTGATATTCTATTTCAAGTATATTTATTCGTCAAATTATATGAATTTTAATATTTAGAGAAAGAACTCCGGATTTTAAACAGCTTCGGATTTTAGAACTCCGGATTTTACACTTCTGATTTTAAAACTGCAGACTTTAGAAGAACTCCAATTTTAGAGTTCAGATTTTACACTCCGGATTTTAGAAATTTAGAATTTAAACGAAAATGAACTCCGGCTCTCAGAGCTCCGGACTTTGAACTCCGTTTGAAAAAGAACTCCAGCTTTTGAACTCCGTTTGAAAAAGAACTCCGGCTTTTGAACTCTGTCTGAAAAAGAACTCTGACTTTTAAACTCCGTCTGAAAAAGAACTCTGGCTTTTGAACTCCGTCAGTTAAGAAAAGAGCTTTGGCCTTAAGAACAAAGAAAATGTATTAATTCGAATAGCAAGTGGAACTCTATGACTTTCGAACCATGACGAACGGCCAAGATATGAACTATGAACCGAGTCTTCATTAAGCTTGCCGTTAAAGATGGATGAAGGATGTTGAAGTGACACTCGAGGATGCCTCCTGGGCCACAGGAGGGAACCTTTTGGTGGCATAAGACTTTTGGACTATGGCCCCGTATGCGGGGATAAAGGCATTACCTCCCTTCCCGGGGAGCATAATGAGGGGATATGACTTTAGGTTGTGGGGTTACACACAACCCATCCTCAATGTTGTCCGTTTCAGTCTGGTCCCTAAAGATGATAAGAATCCTCAATAATTTTTATGAGTTTTTAATAGACAAGACAAGATGAAAAAGACTAAAAAAATTCCAAACTAAAAGACATGATGATTTTCGTATGCTAAATTATATTCGCTTATATGTATATGTTATGTTCTCTGTTTTCTGCATGTGAGTATTTTGCTGAGATTTGTAGCTCACTCTTATTATTTTCAGATGACGAAAGGCTCATGGAGGATAAAGTTGAGTAGAACCTTATGGTGTAGCCAAATAGTTCGTTGGCCAGAGCTGATTAAATGAAGGGCTTAATTTTATTCCTTTTGATGTTTTGAGAAGACTTGTAAAATGATTCCGCTATTTAAGACTCTATGAATGTTGTTAGTATGTTTATGTGATTTTCTTTATGGTTAATGTTATTGAAAGGTTTAGTAAGCATCTCAGACTTTCAAATCAGGCTAAATGTTGGCCGGCCTGGTGTGGATTTATCAGAAGGCCAACTCATGCTGTTCGGCCTTATTCAATCCTGTGTATGAAATAAAGGAAAAATTTTATATGTTAAGTCTTGACGGCGACTTTATGTGTGTACTTAAGTACGGCCCGTCACACTCCCACCGACAGGGCCTGACTAGAACAGGGAATGCTGTTCCTCCCGAAAAGAAATGCAGGGCCTCACAGCAGAACGAAGCGTGAAGACACACTCATTGGACGCCCATCAGCACGAAGAAGAAGTACCTCAGCCTGTTGGGTACAGAGCACTCACCTTGGTGTTCGTCCGCACGAACCTCGATGCTCTCCCGAAATAATATCTTGCAGCTCTTAAGTTCACGGGTCCTGTTCAGCTTGCTCAGGCCAAATGGGTTGGTCTGTATTTAGCAGCCCGCCAGTATAACATGGGCAAACGAGGCCAAATATCTCCATGCTCGCTGTGGCACGTCCACTAGGTCTCCAGATATTAGCAAGGTTTGCGGGTGCATATCTAAGCTGCCCATCTGCCGGGCGCATCTCCAAGCCGCCCTCCGCGGGCGCACCCCCAAGAGGGATTTCCTCTAAGCCGCCCTCCACGGGGGCATCCATGGAGCTCATGCCTCCAATCACAACTCTCTCACACTCCCCTCATCATTACATTTCTGCATGTATTCCTCCGTTCATTGCGGAAGGTATCTGACTTCAGTGTCGGAGTGTCGGCGAGGGATAGCCCCCCGTCGGCCTCTGAACTCTTGTTTGTTGATTGTGTTGTGTAGGTCCTAGGTTAATAGTGACGAAAATCGGACCCTCCTCCGAACGCTGTAGAGAGACATAAAATCCAGAAGCTCCCTAATCAGTACAGACAACCGCGGACCCGAGACGCAATACCTCTCATTTGGTAATTCACTTATCTAAATAGAATATTTTTATCTGCTAACTATTTGATAATCTACCTATTTTATAGATCAAGTATTTCAATTTAACTAATCTTTTATAATCTGCTTTTTGGTGGCCTTCCTACCTTAATAGTGGAATTCTTGGGACTTTTATATAACAACAACTTCTTTTGACAAAATAGCCCAATAATGACTTTTGTATACCAGTACCTTAGGTGATCCATTCTAGTTTTATATTCAGGTTTAGATCCATTTATTGTTTCGCTAGATCTATCAACTATAGGTTATTAAACTCTGATAATAATAATAATAATAATAATAATAATAATGTGTACAAATGACTGGGGATCTCCTTTCTTTAGTGGGTTAAGCCAAACTTAGCAACTGGCAACTTACTATTCATTTTCCAAGAAGACAAACTTCCAGACAGTGTGTTTCTGCGAGAACGGGGGCGCTAGACAGCGTGTTTCTGAGAGAACGGGGGCTACCGGTTCTGTCGTCTAATTTCAAACCTTCCGCGCAATCTTCGCTGATCGTTTACACAAAACCTCCATTGTCAGTCCAAGCACACCAAAAGGTCACTTCAGGTGCCCATCATTGATTCAAAGCCTCTAACCGGATGGAGAAAATACTGAGGATTTCAATTTGAAAATCTGGGAAGCCTTGGAATATTGGAGGAAGAGAAATGGCGTCATCGAAGGTGATGCCGTCTACGAATCCTAGAAATTCGGATCATCGACGACGCCCCTCCCATCCTCCTTCTTCTACAATACCCTCTCCGATGATCTCAGATTTCTACGACAATAGCGATCGCCCAGCGAAGAACAGCAACGGGAGCGATTACAATCTCGCGTCGTCAGCTTCAGTGACCGTAGACGGCCTCTTGAGCAACGTCTATGGAGATTATCCCGCGGTCTTCATGGAGAATAACTTGCTCGACACCGAGATTACTCTAATTGATGCAGCCCGTGCCATCTCCGCTGTCAGTGACTGTGAAGGGAACAACGCCGAACCCTCCATTGGCCGCCAGAATAGCATTTGTAGTAGTGGCGTCCTGAAGACTTTCGATGATGTTTGGAGGGAGATTGTAGCAGGAAGCAGTGAAAGGATAGAGCTTAAGGAGGACGCGCCAGAGGAGATGATGACTCTGGAGGATTTTCTCGCAAGGGCCAGGGCGGTGGTGGAGGAGGATGTGAAGGCTCCGGTGTCAGATCCGACGACGGAGAGGTTGAGCGGGGGTGTGTTTGCGTTTGATCCCATTGGGCAGAGTCCTTACTCTCCCAAGGAGATGGTGCAGGGTCCTGTGGTAGGGTTTGAAAATGCCTTAGAGGAGATCGGGGGAGTGCGGAGAGGTAAGAGGAGAAGAGGACCTGCATTGGAGACGTTGGATAAGACGGCACAACAGAGGCAAAGAAGAATGATTAAGAATAGGGAGTCCGCAGCAAGGTCAAGGGAGAGGAAGCAGGTGAATTGTTTTCTGAAACGTCCCCGTTTGCTGTTTTATGGACTTTTTCTAATTTGCTGTGTTGGTGTATAGATTGTATTGTTTCACCTGTATGTAAAATTGAATATAGGCATACCAAGTTGAATTGGAATCATTGGCCGCCAGATTAGAGGAGGAGAATGAACTACTGCTCAAAGAAAAGGTACTGAGTTTAGTTTGAAGTTTTGATGTAAATAGCCTGGTGTTTTCTTGCTTGTCGGACATATTGAAAATTGTGTCAATTCTAAGTCTGAAACATAGATTCATAATGTGAGCCTTTGAAATTGTCTTTTTTCATATTGGCAGAGGTTTGATTAAGAAATTCTGAGATGCTGCTGCTTGTCGCAGTCTGGAAAAAATACTCATGCCCTGTCACATTATTGTGGCAATATATTCTTCCAATGTTTTCAGTTCACCGGTTAGATTGACTAATAGGGGTCTTTTAACCCATAGAAAGATGGTCGTCAACTCCAACCATTTAACGTCCTTATGGCTCTTCTGTTCAAATGCACCACCAAAAGATTGAAGAAATTATTTGTATGGTCGTTCTTCCTCCCCTTGATTTATCATCAGTCATAGTAAACTACTCATGCGAGGTTATGATAGTTGGTCTAGCTCTATGCAAAAGCAGGGCCAACTCTCTATTTTCCATAAGCCAAACACTGATGAGGGATAGCTAGACTAAATTCATCATCATTGTTTGAAGACAGCTTTGTATAGTTAGGATTCCACCTATTCCAAGAAAGTGGTTGTTGCACCATATTACTCTAGGTATTTCATGGGCTTCGGCATTTTAATTCCTTTAAATAGTTTTCAATCTCACGTGCTTCAGCATTTTTCATTATCTTTTCACCGTGTAACTACTGTTTTTTCCTTCTTTTCTGTTGCCTTTAGTCTCAATGAGATAGATCACTATTGCTTCTTGCACTTAAACAATCATATACAACCTTGCTTGTTTTATTCCCTATAGCTGCTGCTACATTGGGAATACGATATCTTTTGAGGCCTATTACTATTAGCATCTAAGTAATCTGCTAGATTTGCTTCTTTTTAAATATTTTTTCCTTTTTCAGGTGTGGCTTGACTATTTTCACATCTCTATGGTGCATTTTTGCAAGAAGCCTATCTGACTTGCTTTTCTATTTTTGAGTTGATAGGTCCACTCCAATCTCTCATCCATTTTTCTGATAGGGGGGAGAAATTTTATACCTTTGAAATGATAGGTAAAACACCTACTTAGATTCAAAATATTCTGCACATTCAGGTATTTTCCCTCAGATGGTTGACAAGATATTACTGCACACCTTGATATTAAATCCTGCAAACAAAAAAGAATTGTGTAATGGGACAAGGCCTCCAATGATCAAACCAACCCTTTGTATTAGAAGTTTAATTGTGCAATGTTGGACTTGGTAACTAAAGGTCATGGGTTCAAACCTCAAAATTGCCTCTATACAATGCAAGATTAAGACTGCATACATTTGACTTTCTCCACAGTTATGGATGTGGAAAATCTCATATGTTAGGCTACCCTCATCCTTCTGCCCTCCATGAAGGTATAAATGCCTTCAAATCCTTATCCTGACTGAAGAAAGGATCGGTTAAGTGGCATGAGCTATCTTCACTTTGGAATATTTCAACCTCTGGGAGTGTACAACTTCTTTCTAAAAAGATTTTGACTGTCCTATTCATTTGGTCCTAATTTTTCTTTCCTTGGGACATTTCCTAACATTGCAGATGGGAAAAGGTTGTTAGAAATGGAGATAGATAAAGTGCAATGGTGCTTTCTTACCGATGGTGCTAAATCCCCCTTCATGTGGCAATCTTTTCTTTCCTGCCACATCCAATCCATATTCTCTTCAACAAGCTACTGCTGCAAGAAGCAATATTCACAAATCAAACAGTGTTATTTTTTCATTAAATAAAGTTGTTGTCTGCAAATGTAAGATCAACTAATTCAAACCTTCTTTGAAATCCTTGGAAAGAGATCTACAGTCTACTATGATTGGCTAAAGTAATGAGGAGGAAGTGTCATGGTAGCTCCCTGATTGAGGCCTCCAGATTAAAAGAATGTTTGGTCTTGAGGATTGGCATTGAAAAATCTCATTGCAGAACCATATCTTGGTTTACATTTCCATCAGATCCTGATTTCTGTGTATTTTCTGTAATGTGCCGAAAACAAAGTTGTGGGAGCCTGCATATAAAAGATTGATCCCTTACTCTTACGGTAAGTCATAGTTAAGATTGCAAGCTTCCCCGACAAGGTGTGGCCGTCCCTAAAGAAAATAACGTGTTGCTGGAGAATCTTGTTTTCTGCATTTGGAAGTTTTTTCCATCCTACAAATCCATGGCTTTGCAATTATTTGTGAATTGATGTAAGATTGGTCTCTATCCCTCTTTTTTTGTTTGTTATCATTGTTAACATCATGGTCTGGAGATGTGTTTCGTTGGAGATGGGTAGTGTTTAAATACTACCATCCCAATCTTTCACTGGAAACTGGTGCTTTGCATTTGGGCATTTGTACTTGTCCTGCAAATTCATGTTCTCTGTGATCTTGTTGAGGATTGTTAAAACTGATTCTCCTTTGCTTCAATTTTGTTCCCAGGTGGATCGAACAAAGGAAAGGTTTAAGCAGGTAATAATTTTTCCGTATTCCTGTTTTCAGTTCTATTCAAAAGAAATTTATTACGCAATTGGTTACTAACACAACTAGATGATGGCTATTGCATTGTTTATTGCAATCTAAAATCAATATCTGTGAACTCAGTGGATTCTTCATGTGGGCTTTGGGTGATAATTTCATAATTTGTGGACCAAAGATTGTTTTGAGGAGAACTTGATACATTCTCCCAACCGGATTGAGAAACTGTTAGGCTATAAGCCTAAGACAAATCAATTAACAGAGTCAACTTACCACTCAGAAGGTAAGATGCACTAAATCCCTATCTGGTTCCCCTCAACATGTGACCTTTACTAAAGACTCTGCTCTAAATTAGCCCTACAAGCTACGAATATAGACTCCTTTTGGACTTGTTGGATTTTCACTTACCGACTCAAGAATTTTCAAACCATCAGAACTCCGATGTCCTCACGATCAATAGTATTCTAAAATCTAACAAGCCGAGATTGTGCATAAAGGTTGTGGATGACAGATTTTCATAATCTTTAAGCACATGCCATCATTAAAATACAAAGATCTCTTAATTAATTGGTGACTCTCCGAGAAATAGTGCTCTCACTGAGCCTTGAAAATCTGAGCCACTTACATGGTTCTCTCAGGATCATATGGGTGAGCCACTATGTTTGCTCATTGTTTTTAAGTGTTTAGCCATGTTGTCTTCAGAAGGTGATTCTATCCTATGTAGTAAACAGTCAGACAAAGCAATTTCAGGAATTAGTGTAGTGACAATAATCGTTTTTTGCTCTAGCCTAATTCGGGTGACATGAAGTGAAACTCTTTTGTCGAATTTCCACTCAAGACACAATTCTCACAACCATCACATGAGAATTTTGACACAGATGCTTGAACCAACATCGAACCAACATCAAGTGAACCCAATTCCAAAAGAGAAGACTCACAATACCCACTCTGTTGCAAAATTTTCCAATTACATATAAACTGATTTAACAATCTTTCGCTTTTGCATTATTGCAACAAAACAAAATATGTGTATGAAAAAATGAATTCTGACAATCACTAATTCAGAATTCAGACAATATCATCTAAATTATCAACTCAATCAAAATCAATGTGGGTCAAAAACCAAAATATATCTTTGATACCAATTGAAAAACTGCCAGTTTTGACTTACTAAATCTGCAAGTCAAGAGTACAATAACCCCACCACAGTATGATAATTAAAAATTTATGGAAATGTAAATGTCGCACAATTTTGTTAACGAAGGGAAAACTCAAAAAACCAACCAATTTGATAGAATACTCTCATAGCTTCTCAAGTTAGTAAAAATGTAATTCACTAAGAAAGTTAGCTTATAGCTTAGGAGTTAAAGACATGCTAGACCCATAGTTGATTCCTCACCCTTACCGAAGAATCCACTTTTGATTAGCCCTCTAAGTCACGGATCCAGATTTCTTCTGGACTCCTTAGATCTTCCTCTACTGACTCAAGTATTTCCATTCTTCCGGAACTCCAATGTTCTCAATATTAACAAAATTCTAAAGACTAATAGGTTAGGATTAGACTTGAAGTTTGTGGGTGAGAGATTTCATAAGCTTCAGGCACATGTCGTGATGAAAATCTAAAGATCTCTCAAATGGTTGGTGACTTTTTAAAGATAGTGCCATAAATTGGTCTTGAAGCTTTGGGCCAATCACAGAGCTTTCTGTGAATTATATTATGTTTGCCCTGATGTTTTTCAAATGTTGATCCTCTCTGCATGTAATAAAGGCCTTGCAAAGCAATTTCAAAACTTGATAACTATTTTTGCTCAAGCCAAAGTCATACTGACATTAAGCGAAGCTCTCTGGTTGATTTTCACATGAACCAAAATTTTGGCAAACATCACTTGGAAACTTTGACAATGTAATGCTTGAGCAATTATCAAGCGAACATCAAGCCAACTTCAAGTGAACATAATTCTATCGATGAGATGACTCAATATATAATATTTTGTTACAAAATTTGCCAATCACATGTAAACTGGCTTAACAAACTTGATATTCTTTCCATAGAAAAGCACATTACATACAGTGATTTCCTTCTAAGAACATCAATACAACATTCACCAGGCTGTAGTTTACATTGATTCCACACTACCCTAATAATAATCTGATCTCCAAAGTACCAAATTTCATGTATAAACCCTAAAACAGCCACTTGGACCATATAAAAAAATCCATGGCAGTCATAATCCAGACATTGCATATGCTATCCTCCAGACAGATGTCACACCTCATATCACTTTTATATTAGACCACTAATGCGCTTGACACCACCTCAATGAGCCAAATGGTGAATGACTGACCTTGTGATATCCTGGATGCCATGCTTTAGAGCCACTGTTAAAGAACCATGAAAGTAATCACTTGTAAGAAAATGAAATAAAATTTTTGAAAACATACTATAGTATGTGAAAACATTTTAGTTGGACAACTTGAGTTTTGGATAGAATGTTTTTTGTTCTTGGACTTTAATTTTTTTCAGGAACGATGCCTTTTAATATCGAGATCACTGCTGATTTTTAGGTGTCAGTTGTTGAATCTGAGGATGATTGAAAATAATGTTGAATGCCCTTAATCTGTCAAGCTAGTGGCCTTTAGCAATTCTAACTTAAACAGGAAAGTGGTGGAAGATGAGATGTAGGCTTTATATGTTCTAAATAAAGCTTCAGCAAACTGTGTGCACACACGCACACAGTTCTGCTATTCTAAATTTTTGACTTTTAAATCAAGTAGTCTATTGATTGTTTGTTATTGGCAATTGTTGGACAATATCAATTTCAATCTCAAGGAACATTTCAGTATTCTGGCATATAAACACTGTTGCAATGCGTTTATCACCGATGCATTTGCATTTTGTATTGTAGAGATGGATTCTTTATAACTATGCTATCTTTGCAATCTGCTCAGTAGAGAGTGGACACTAGTGGTCAAATCACACTTGGCCAAATAATCCTGAGTCTGGGGCACCTAATATCAGTGGCGTGATGGGCTTTTTGATTTAGATGGTCCATGATGTGCTAATGTCTTTGGACCCTTGGTGTGGTTGTGATTAGTACATGGTTCAACTCTGACGAGCACTAGAGTTTCACAGTGCTATTGCATACCACCAAGTTGAAGTCCATGGTTTGCTGGCTGGCCATTTTATCCCTTACCAGCATTGATTTTGACAACAAGTACTGGCACAAGGACAATCCTGTTTTAGGTTGGTTTTGAATTGGGCAGACTGCTATTTTCCACAACCGTGTTGTCTTAAAGAACTGTTGTTTGGAAGTATCTGTGTTGGACAACACAGTATTGAGTTTGCAAACCTTGGCTTCAGCCTGAAATTAGATTCAGATATAAGAGACATCCAACCCTTTTTGAGGGGAAGGGGTAGGGGATAAGTATTTTTCAAAGTCGAACAATAAAAAGGCATCTGAATGCATGGGGCTCTCATATCGTGTTGGTCTCTTTTATTCTCTAATGGCAAGCTAGTAAAATTTCTGTACTAGATGCCATCGTTAACTATGCACTTTACAATGTTGGTAAAGCTTACCTTTCCTCTCAGATATAGAGGGTGAGAAAGCATAGTTGATGTTAAACAAAATGAGAAAGATCTTGAGCCTGATGAGTATGCTTTGATGGTCATGTTGTAAACTCTGTGTCCGTGGCCCTATTTTTCTTTCCCAGGGAGAGTGAAGAAAAATGCTCTGATTTTCCCAGCATAGATGTAAAATCTTGGAGCATACTTCTCTATCACCTACATCAAATTCTAAACTGTGTAGAAAGTATATAGATTCACTAGTCATCTGTAAACCTGTGCACACCTGAGTGTGTTGTTGGTCTACTCTGCAGCTTATGGAGAAAGTGATCCCAGTTGTTGAGAAAAGGAGACCAGCACGTGCCCTTATGAAAGTCCGGTCTGTGCAATGGTAGAGTCTATGGGACATCAATTTCCTTCACGCTGCACAAATGAGCAAACAAAATTCTTCTCAATTGCTTATCAGTTGTGATTGTCCTTTGTACAAAGAAAAGTGCATGCGGTTTGCAGGAGTCAATACTGTCGATATCACTAATGAGGATAGAACTCGTGTCCTAGGAGGTTGACAATGTTCAGTTGGGTTCATATAGTTAAGGTGCTCTCATACGAACTGATGACCCCCAGTTGTTAACGCAAGGGGAGATGGGTTGTATAAGCTGTTGGATGCTTATAGCTATTATAATGCGTTGTCTAAGCTTCGTTTTTTTATTCTTTCTCGCTTAGGCTTAGTTTTCTGTGTAGATGGGGCGAGTTGGGTGTCAGGAGTTTCTGGCAGGTTGTGCTTGCATTTCTTTGTGGGAGTAATGCTTTTCTCTATGGTGGTGTTAGTTGTGGTTTTATGGGAATAATATAGTAATTTTGGTGAAGTGATTTTTCTGATATGCTGAGCGCTGGAATTTACAAAGTTCAACAGTTGAGCTGAGAAAGCCAATGTGTGTGTGACAAAATAGAAATAGAAATAAAAATAAAAAGCAGATCCCATAACTTTTGGAGTTTCTTTCGGAGGCTTGTGCATGAGTCTATTCAAATTCTTATTACATTAAAAGGGTGAAGGTATTTCTCGTTAGAAATTTCTAAGGTTAGATTATGGAGTTTATAGTCTATATATGTTTTGTTCTATGGTTTGATCTTGATCTATTAGGACTGTAGATTCGAAGTCTCAATTACGTTTGGGTATGGGATGTAGATATTGTCAAGCTCGTTTAAAATTGTGCTAATTTTCCCCTCTCATACTGCCTGTCTTATTATTTCATTTGTACACAAATGATTCATTTTCAGCTGAATTAATAATTGGTTAAATTACAAATTTGACTAGATTAATGTTGTTATTTAAAATATATTAACTACTTATTCCCCCCCCCCTCCTTTTAGGTTGACTATCGAGATCACAGCAAAATGACCTGATACTCTAGTAATATCCTGTAAAATTATAGCTGCCATTAGCCACCCCCCTTTTTTACCAACTGAAGCTTTATTGAAAATTTAAATACTAATATTGTACTTGAATAAAAATTTTATTTCAACCTTATTTTCATTAAAATTATATTTTTATTGTTTGCTTGTTCCAACTGTGGGAACAATGATTTCTACATGAATTGTTATTTATTTAAAATAAGGGACAAAAGGAATGAACACTCTCTTCGTTCTTTACTCTCAATTATTCAAGAATAACTATTTTAATATAATTTTTTTTTATTTACCCTTATCCAGACTATAATATTTCTTAAATATGATTAAAATCAGTCGGATGAAACATGGGTTAAATTTAAATAAAAATTTATAACTGTTAAATTGAATTAAATTAAATACAATTATGTTGCCCGACCCAAAAACTATTGCCATATCTATTTATAATTCAAATTAAATTGATAACTTTTACAAGAATGTAACAAATAAAAAGAACCCTTAAAATATACAAAGAATATTTTTAAATAACAATTAATGATTGTTCACATGAGTGGGAAAAAAAATCGAACACGGTAAATTTTAGAAAACCACATTGAAACTCAAGTAAAAGTACAACGATTTTCATTCTTTTTCATCACACTTCAGATATGAATGTTATGTAAATATCTTTAGGATGCTTTCAACCACTTACGCTACATTTGATGGGATGAAATAAAATTTTTATACTTAGTAATAATAATTCTAAAAAGAATTATTAAAAGTAATTATTATTCCTTTAAAAACAAATAAAAAAACTAATACCCACTATTTTTTTTTTAAATTTTTGGTTATCCAGGAATAACTAATTTGAAATATTTTTTCTATTTACCCTTATTTTAAACTCTACATGATTAAGGTCAAAGTCAAGTCAAATACAAACCAAGTTTATATGAAAATTTGTGACTATTAAGTTAAATTGAATTAGATACGATACAGCTATCCAATCTAAAAAAATATAACTTTGTCCGTTAATAATCTATACTGAGCTAATTTGGGTCAAGATATATGGACTTCTTATTTTTTTAAAAAATATTTTTCCTTAAAAATTCAAAGTTAGATAAAAAATATTTAAAAATATAAAATATTTTAAAAATTATAATATATAGATTAAAATATTACTTAAATTAATAATTAAAATCTTTATATAAAAATTATTAATTATATAAAAAATATAATCTATTGAAATAGTTTTTTAAAATATAATATTATTTTAAAAAATATATATTTTTTTAAAAAATCATAATCTAAAATGGGTCGATTCGAACTGGCCACTTTCACTTTTTATAGTGCCAATCTAAAATTTTAATCGGACTCAATTTTTTTAATCATGTTTGATGCATACTTCAGTTGAAAATTATTGTACGAATTAGATAGTCAAATGAAACCTTTAGCTAATCTAAGAGGTTATGGGTTTGGTCTTCATGACTAGAAATCCTAATCATACCCAATATAATAACTTAATAAAAGATTAAATATATATGTGATTTACTATTTGATATATTTTTTGACACTTAAATTAATATTTTTTCTTTAAAAAATAGAAAGATATGGAAGGAAGGAAAGAAGATGCGTACCTCAGTTGAAAATTATTGTATGAATTAGATAGTCAGATGAAACCTTTAGCTAATCTAAGAGGTTATGGGTTTGGTCTTCATGACTAGAAATCCTAATCATACGCAATATAATAACTTAATAAAAGATTAAATATATATGTAATTTACTATTTGATATATTTTTTGATACTTAAATTAGTATTTTTTCTTTAAAAAATAGAAAGATATGGAAGGAAGGAAAGAAGAGAAGAAAGGGGATGAGTATTGAGTCTTTTTTTTGTGAGCATGAAGATTGGTCTCCTTTTTTGAAATATTCTTGTCATATGCGTTTGACTGTCTAAATTTGACTTGCCCCATTCTCGATTGAGAATTTATATTTATAGTCAGGGTTCTAATATATTGGTTAGCTTAGAACTATTACTTGTAATGGAAGAAGTTATATTGCATTAAATGCTAGCTATTACCTTTAATATGTAACTGCCATTTGGGTTGGTTCGGCAACCATTCAGACGTTAATGGTTGACTTTTATTTGGATGTTACTGAATCGGGTTATTTACGTGTACATTATTATCCATTGATTGATTGTGACCATTTGTTAAGATTTAATGCCACATTCATTATTTTACTGGGTTGTTACTTGTCTTAATTTCATACGTTTTCTATCATCTGGTTGTCCAAGAGGTCGGTATAATCCTCTACATCCGTATTTAGACTGTCAGCATTTGGGCCCCATTTTCATACCAAGCTGGCCCAATTGTGCCTAATTTATACCCAACATTAGCCCCCCCATACTTGAAGTTTGGATTCAAACTCCAAGCATATCAAAAGAAAAAAGCCAGCTAGATTATCTGGCAGGTCAATTGTACACGTCTCAACCGGAGATTCTCTACTGATGGCTGGTTTTTTTAGTAGGATTTGATTCCCTGCTATCTTTGACCGAAATTTCATACCTTATTGAACACTATTTTTCCTTGCAAGATAAGCGTTGCTTCAACTATATATTGAGGGTTCCTCCTCAAGCTTTTTTGTAGAACATCATCTTCTTTGTTTGATTGTATTTTATCCTCTACAAGCATGTCACCCTAATGCTCGACGGTGCACATAGATGCTGGAATCGAGAGGCTTGACTTTTTAGGTTTTGCTGCTGCGCGTCGAGTATACATATAAAATTCATCTTGGTTATCTTCTTTTATTTGAAAAACTGTCTTGATTTTCCTATATTACATTCCGTCCAAAGTTGGTACTCACTGTAACACATTTCTACTACTTTTATCTCATTAGCCTTCATAGAGGGATCGAGATACACAAAGTTGGCATAGATGGACATTCCACTTTGAGGGGCGATGTTCCATTCTCCTTCTGCGTAGTTGATTTTCTTTGCTTTTGGCATGATTCATCCATGTATATGAATATTTCATTGTGAAGAAATTTTCTTACTTTTCCTATTTGGGCCATAGTTTTTCCATTTGTTCTCTTCTTTTGACTGATATTCTTATTGTTTAAAACTTGTAAGTTGCAGAAGGATTTGATAAATAAAACTATTTGAATAATAATTTATTTTCTTCATTTGATTTTGGTAATTTTGTATCTCCCTAATTGTTACTCGGAAGAGGAGGGATTGTCTAAAATGCCTAGACTTGTTTGCCTTCTTATGCCTTGATTTTTGACTGTCTAACAATCTGATAGCTTAGATTTACTAATAGCTCAGCTTTCTGATGACATTTAAATAAAAATGGAACCTAACTTTGTAGTTTAAAAGTAACTGAACCAGTCTTCACTTAGAAGATGAAATTGAATGCTGACTATCATTTTGTCGATTTGAGAATCATATCGTCAAAGTCATCATTACTTGGGGTAGTAGAGGAGACGTCATGTGGTGCTTCAACGTTTTGACAAGTGTCCATGTCACCGAAACGTCGCATTTCTTAGGATACGTTAGTTGGGTATGTTGTGGCCAAATCACTTCGATTTAATCTTTGCATTCCTTCTCTTTTATTTTACTTTTTGATCTACCGCACTCCTTTTTCCTTATCTTTGTGATTTGCTTAGCTCTACTCGCCATGGCCCCTCGAACTGTCACCAAGGGTGTTACTGATATATGTTCTCACCTCATAGCAGACCAGGTGTGAGAAATCTATGAGAGGTACTGTATTGTTGTCACCATTTCCTTCTAAGTTCCCTCGCCTTCTAAGATGACATGTTCTTCGAGGTATGGCTTTATTATTGTCTACGAGGTGCACATGAAAGAGGGCATCCGAATCCCACCAGATAGGGAGTTTTACGAAATAATGGAGGTCTTGGAAATTCCGAGTGCCCATCTTAATACAAATTTAGTGAGGCATACCGTTTCTCTCTATGTCTTTTTTTGCCATAAGGAGCTCAGGTTGGATGCCTAGACTATCAAGGTTGTTTTCAGGTTCAACCAAGATGGTTATTGGACTTCCTTCACCCCTAGGAAGGGGCTTAAAATAAGCAAGGGGAACTTGAACTCTGTTAAAGGATGGAAGGATCGATATTTTATTATAGAGGTTTCTTCTAATTGGACTCTCTCCAACAACTGAAGAGTTATCAATTCTTTCTATTCTAGAGTGGTTTTGCATAAGGAGGTTTTTATGTCTAAGCCACTGACTGATTTGATAGAGGC
This sequence comes from Nepenthes alata, assembly GCA_028571085.2. Lineage (NCBI taxonomy): Eukaryota > Viridiplantae > Streptophyta > Magnoliopsida > Caryophyllales > Nepenthaceae > Nepenthes > Nepenthes alata. Next base: position 917 of record JAOVVI020003508.1, on the reverse strand, counting down.
TAATGCCGCCGAGTTGTGGAAGACATAAAATTTTCTAACCCAGACGACATTGGACAACATCGAATGGCAAGTCATTTTAGGCAGAAAGGCTATTGCTAACATGCCTCACTGCAGGCCATAAAGAAAAGCAGGGGAGCTTTTTATTGAGACTTCTATTGAGGCAGTGGTTGGGCAGGCAAGTGTTTTGGTTGCCGTCTCATCTGTATGATCCTCAAGTACTGCTGTAGATAAGGCGGTCGATGAAGCATGTGATGAGATTGTTGTCATAAATGTTGGTGAACCATCTCAGAGGTTGACCCTGACTTTTTCTTCATCTGGTAACCCAATTTTTGAAGAGGTGTTGGCATTTAATCTCGAGGGGGGAGTTTCCCTATGGTTTCCATGGAAATAAGTGACCTTAAGTCTCAAGCCGTGAATGATGAAGAGTCAGTAGCCACTCCATTCATTTTCAAGTATGGTGTCCCAAATTTAGTCAGTTCTTTGCTCAATAAGTTAACTCCAACTTCCTTAGCTACTCCAGTGGTGGAGCCTATAAATAACAAGGGAGCAACAAAAGAAACGCCGAGGCCCAACTTTTTTCTGTTTGAGGTTCCAAAGGAAGAGGAGGCCCCCGAAGTCATCCTTTTTCCATCAATAGCTTTAGAAGATCTAGGGATTTTTTTCAGCCACCCCTAAATTTATAACTCCCTTGTACCACCCTTCTTTACCCCTCTTATGCTGGAGGGTCTCACCAATTTCAAGCCTAAGGTCCGATAGGTCATTGCCAAGCTCAGTTCCTCGTGAAGAATATCTCATTCATGAGGTATTATATGCTAAATTCTTCTAATTTGTTTCTTTCTCTGATTTTGCTGCTTCTAATTGAGAGCTCATTTGTTTTGTAGTCCTAGGATTTGGTACGCTTAGGGAGAGACTATTTA
>JAOVVI020003507.1:0-18975 GCA_028571085.2 Nepenthes alata | reverse complement strand
TTTAAATTATCACCGTTTTATAAATCTCAAAATGCAGATCTTGGTGCGTTGCCCCAGCTTTAAAAATTAAATTGAACTCTAAAATGTTGTTTTAAATTAGTAGAATTCATAGGTGAAATTCAAACCAACCTAAAAGTGATTAAATAATAAGCTTTCAATTATATAAAAAGTACTATTCATAAGCTCAAAAGAGCACCATATAGAAACGGGAACATTTATCCTCCTCTTATAAATAGGTTAACTTATTATTCAAATGGTCGAGATTCAGTTATAAAAAAATAAAAAAAATTATTTTTATTTTATATTTAATAACCTGTTCTAACATTAACCAATTATTTTTATGATTTAATATTAACTATCGGACTGACAATAAAATTTTATCATCTTTTGTAAAATTTTTCTATAGTTAATTGGAAAATTAAGTGCCGCATATCATTTGAAATGCCTTCAATCTATTGTAAGGTCTTCAGTATTAGCTAATTATGAGACAAAATATCTATCATGATCGAGTTATATTTGATAGTTTTGTGGGTATAGCTACTCAAATGACCAATGAAGCAAGCTACCCAAATGAGAAATGAGATGAATGTGAGGATAGTTGTGCGATCCAGGGCTCAGGCAGACTTTGGCAGTATCAGAGCTAGCTCTGATGGAAACTTGAGATGGACCAAAGTGAGTAGTCCTAGAGCTCGAACAGGGCCTCCCCATAATAGTGGCATGGAAGCCTCATGCGACCAGCAAGTGCGTTCTGCAATCAACAAGCACGTTGGATGATACGTGCTTCTCGGCAGAGGCTGGAATGACCATCGTCGGTGGCGAACGGAGTGAAGGGAGAGGGGAGTTCTGGCGGAGGAGGGCGACGATTGAAGCAAACGAAGAGGAAGGAGGAACAGTCTGAGGAAGAGAAAACAGAACGAGAGAGAGAAGAGAGGAGAGAATAGGAAAAAGGGCGAGAGAGAGTTGAGACAAAAATAATCTTTCTTCCTTTCATTAGGCACAGTAACGGGTTATATACACACCAACCGAAGAAAATAACAAACAAACATTATCCCTAACAAACTAACAAAATAACAACTAACAAAATAAAATAACAGAAGAACATGATCATAAATGAAGGGAAAAGGGCATATCTTCCACCAAATGCAGTAACTAAACATAATTCCTAAATTTAGGAGACAATCGGAAAATCTCAAAGCTTCTACGTCTGCCGAAGATCGAATGTCCCTGTTCGACGATGGTCGGGGAGGGGATACCGTGGCTGCCGATACTGAGTACGTAACATTACCATTCCCATAAAAAATAACATTGTCCTCAAGGTCAAACGACTTATGCACAAATGTCCCGGACCCGGCGCGACAACACTGCTCTTGCTTGAAAGATAACGTGGCAGAAGCAATATCAGCTATTGCGTCGACAAAGTCCGCATCCCCACACACAACTTTTCCCCCGAGCTCAGAGTGCACCAGCTTCAAATTGTCAGTGTTAACGACCGTGGCATGAGACTCCCGAGATCCCCCACTGTCCGATTCTTGTTGTCCAAAAACCTTGGATTCAATGCTCGAATAACGCGGCCCAATGTCTTGGTGATTGGAATAGAGCCCAGACTATGATAATGCATCTAATCCCTGGCGGAATGGCAGGCTTAACACTGCTAAAACCGGTGGCTTCATTTGACTCAGCAGCGAAAGAAGGAAAACTTGGCCCAGACCGTCAATTGACTGCATGATCTTCCGTAGTGATGTTACCGCAAGGCCTCTGGTCACAAGTGTGTCTGCCATCCAACCTCCTACATACGCAAACAGTGCCCTGGTCAGCCATGGTAGAACAACAACAAAACCAGATTCCATGTGATGGAATTTCAACACCTGATTGTAATATGTAGGCACCCATGTGAGAAGGATAATTGTTCCCGAAGTATGGCAGAAGTGGCCGATTTTCAGTGCCCAGACTGGTGCTCCTGATAGAATGACAGGTCCCCTTGAGTTGCTGCCTCCGAGGATAGAAGTGAGATTGTTCGTAGCAGGCATGACAACACCCTCATCCATCCCCATAACGACACACAGTATAAGCAGACAAGGCAGATTAATCCTTGCAGCAATAGGTGTTAAAACTATAGCCACTGACCACCCAATCACCCCAAAACCCACGACAAGCTTTCCACCAATTTTATCTACCCCTAAGCTGCCAACTATTTGAGTAAGAAGGTAGCCCCATAAGGAAAAAAATTGAATCAGACCCACAATTACACTCTTCCAATTGAACTCTTGTGACTTTGGAAGTCTTGCAATGCTCCTGTTCGTATGATCCATGTGGCACAACAGAAATGATGTAAAACAAAGCAGTATAATGACCCATCGTGTGGGTAACTGCTCCCACCATGGAAATAACTTATGGGTATTTTCACCAGCTAAGACTAGTTTACGTGGCCCCTCTGGAATGGTCAATGATTCTAAGCATCGATTAGAAATTGATAGCAAATTGCTTCTTGGCTTAAAGTTATAGGGATGAAGAGAGCATCCACACCAACAATCGACCGTTAAGCTCGTGACCCCCATGTTGTAACATTCTTCACCAGCCCAGGTTTGAGGAGGGCAGGTATTTATTCTCACACCAGCACCCGCCTCTATGGCAATGAGGAGTGAGCCAGTGAGAGCTAATTGTTTGTAAACTCTTTGTTTGTGATCGATGCTAAAGAATCTTGCATTTACATTACCCAACGCATTGGCCACAACACCTAAAATTTCCCAAGAGGTAGCATCAAATGCATGCCCTGTCTCAGAACTTGCACGAATTTGAAGATCTTCAATATGCAGATGAGGGTTGATCGACCTCCTAAGTGCACGGGCAGATTTTGCCCATTTAGCACACACGGGAACCTTGTGCTTAAACTCAATTGCCATGTTGCGTGCTACCCGGACCCAACTGTCAAAACTTGCTCCAGCTTCGGAGAATTGTAATTTCATGATGAAATTAGTGAAAAAAGGTGCGCCAGTTTTCAAAACCACCTTGTTAATGGAAACAACATCACCTTCACCCTTCAGGCCAGCCTTCACTATATCAAATGGTGAGGCCTGAAACTTCCTAAGACTCTCATTACTCTTCAACATATTTGCCATAGCATTATTTTCACTCAACTTCGCCCAGTGCCCAGGAGCTTCTCTATCCTTAATCTCCAACCACCCTAGCGACCTCACCTCATGAAGTACCCAATTATCCGCAGTTGTTGGTGCCAATCCTTCATCAAGCCCATCCACCAATACAACAACAGGATGGCCATAAATGACTCCTTGTAGCCACAGAGTGGACGAGATAAGAGGACTCTCCAAGGCATGAAGAGATATGGTTGGAGGAACCCCAAACCAGATTCTGGAAACAAAATGGCCAGAGATATGTTGGTGAACGGGTTTGGGAAACGGTTCCGTTGAAATTTCATTGTCACTGAAGGCGGCCTCTGTATATGGAACGAGATTCTGGAGGGAACCTTGAAAAGTTTGTTGTAACGTGTCACAGTTAGAACACAACTTGTGTGCTCTGTGTGAAGCCATTAGTGCAGTATTTAAGTTCTGCTTCGGTAATTCTGGCGATGGGCTGTGTGGAGTAAGGAAATTTTGCAGAATTGTGGTGAAAGGTGGCTTAGCCGAGTTGGGATCTGTCGATATGTGTGATATATGGGTTAAGATGTGAGTCTTAAACGAGAGGAACCTGTCAGGTGAGGCGTGGTATGGAGTTTGCAGTCGCGATTTCAGAAGCAGTGGTGGAGGTAGCTTTTCGAATTGGAAATCAGGTGACGCATGTGGATCGGGTTGCTCGATTCGAGTCAGAGTCGGCAAGGACTCAGTGATGGAGGTTCGAAGCAGTTTAGTGGTGGGAACCACAACCGAAGGTAATTTTGAAATTACAGAGGAATTAGCGAAGGTGGATGACGAATACGGTGATGAAGTTGAAGACGAAGGTGGTACGAAACCCGTTATGGACGAAATTACAGGCAGAGGAACGTGACGATGATGGGAAGCCATCGTAGGTGGTGCTACAGGCAGTGAAGAGTTTACTAACCTGTTAGTGGTTTGCTCAATGCTGTGGAGCGAATTGCTGATTTCCACCATGGACGAACTGAGTGCGGTGCAGGACGACCTGATCTGTTCGGTTTTTGAAACCGCGGTGGACATGCGGGCACCAAATCGGTCGGTAGCTCGCCGGAGAGCTTTCATCTCTTTGGCCAGTGCGGCGATGGCCGCTTCGAGGGCGTCAAGTGCGCGTTCTTCGTTTTCCTCCGCTTTTCTCTCAACGAGAGCACCATTTGATACGATCATCTCGGTCGTAGCCGGCGAAGTCATCGTTGAAGTTAACTGAGTGACCGGGGAGGGGAGTTCTGGCGGAGGAATCGGTAGACGGCGGCGGATTAGGGTGGGGAAACGGGGAAGATGACAACAGACGTGAGAGAGAGAGAAGAACAGACAAGAGAGAGACTCGGGAGGGAGAGAGATAGAGAGAGAGAGTTGAGAGACAGAACTAATTTTTTCCTTTTTTTTTCATTAACACATCTTTGCCTATTTATACGGGAACGGTGTCCTGTAACGGGAAACGGGGAACGGGGGTCCTGTAACGGGAAACGGAAAACGGGGGGAACAAAGTTTAACGGGAAATGGGGAACAAGGCCGTAACACATGCTCCTCACTGTCGCCCGCATCTTCATGTGCCTCTTCAATTTCATGCTCCAAAGACAGGTCATTTCCGAACGAGTTCTTATTGTCCTGCATAAAGGAAAATCCGCACATAATTCAGGTTGATGATCTGATCAAAATTGGTCTGCTCACAACTCTACCTACCAAATATGATTACACCAGCAGTAAGTTGAATTTGGGTTTCCATGCTAAGCAGCAGTCAGAGTCCACCAAGGCCAGTTGGCTTGGCGGCAGCAGCAACAGTAACAGCAACGACACACAAGAGACCACGAGCCACTTCACTGAGTCGAATGAGACAAAAGAGCTTTCGGAGACAACCCGAGAGTACCATTTCCCAAATCTCTCTTTCAAGTAGGAACTTTGAGGTCTCCTTCTCAAAGTAGAGGTATACTAATGGTGAGATAGTCGGTCTCAAGAACGGCAATGCAGTAAGCTTTTTGTTGGAGCAAGGGCTACTGGGGTTAATTCCGTACCATCATATGTGAAGAAAGAAAATTTGAGGGAAAATCCTAGGTCTCTGAGTCCAAAGGCCATTTTAAGGAGATATCACAGAAAGACATGCTTTAACCGGGCTGCTTCTAAGATTGATGAAATCGCCGTAGGAAAAGTGATTCCTAGTCAAGATTTGGACTTTATGCCCATGGAGGACAGTGATAATCCCCTCATTGCATTGGATTGTTTCTTTTTTCTGTGAAAAATGTGCATGAATTCTTTTGATTGGTTGTTTTATTGGTTTTGGGCCACTCTCTCGTGGGACCCCACATCCAATGGACGGATTATCCGGAAAACATGCGATATTCGTATAAGGCATGCTCAAGCAAACATGTCAACTAAGGGTCATATAATATTCGTGAAAAATTTGCTCGAGCGAAAGGCACATTAAAAGTTTGCATGAGATTTGACAGAGGTACAATCGAATGGAAGCTATTTTCGGTGAATTGAAGGCATCTATACTTGATAGAAGCATGATGGACACCTATGTGCATTTAAAGATAAAATAAGCACCACTGAGGGGTGCTCGTACACCGACTTCCTTGTAAAATTGCACTTAATGCGCTCTTGAGAGGTGCTCGTACACTAATATTGCTACAAATTGTCCTAACACAATTTTTAGGGCATTCGAAGTTACTTTGTGACTCAAGAAGTGTTGCACGCGGAGAGAGAGGAGAAAAAAGATAAAAGAAGAAGATGTTCAATATTCGGTTGAGACCTGACTCGAGTTCTAACTCTTTGCTAAGATTGGGTACGTTACTTTAGTGTTATTTTTAGAGTATATTGCCATTAAATTGCTTATTTTTCTTGGTATATTTTCTCTAGCGATTTGTTAGGTGAATTGGGGTCAAAGAATTTGAGAATGGATTGTTTTTGTAATCGGATATTATTATAATGGATTTATTTAAAATTTGTCTACAGTTTTTTTTTTTTTTGGTTTCGAAAGATTTTTCATGTTGAATATTGTTATGTGATTTCATGTGCTTGGTTGCATTGTGTCCCTTTGGTTCAAACGGTTTTGCAGTCTATGCGAGTTTATTTCTGCGGTGTCAATTATATGCGCATTTTGTCGAAACCCAAGATGCTTTCCGGATGTTCATATAGTTTTTCTGTTCTTTTCTTTGCCTGGCTAATGTAATCATCTTATAAATGTGTTGTTTAATGTGGTGGCATAATGCTGCGATGCGCATATCTTCTGTATCGCCCATGGCAAACGAAGTTCCGTGCATTCGATAAGGAAATTGAGGTTTCAGGAATTAAACTCATATCATATTAAGAAATTAGTATACTAAAAACAATAATTTTACACTCCAACATGATTAATTGGCTGCAGCTGATGCAAATATCATCACATGAATCTCTGTGCTTGTTTTCTGAACAGCAGATGCATAGTCTCTTTTTGTCCCAAATAATTGGGAATACCACATACCGTGAGAGTTTCGCGTCACAGTATATGAAACCATTATATAACGAAAGAAGATTGTCTGAGCTTCTCGTCAATTCTCATCTATTACCGTGAGAGTACATGAAACAAAAATCATGTAACCAAATACACAAAATTGTATAATAGTGTTTAATTTGAAAAATTATTTTCAATTACGAAAAAATTTATAGGACAATCTCCGGAAAAACTCTGCTATGAAAGTTTTTAGTTATAAGTATAATTTTTTTCTGAGTTCTCTTTACAATAATTTGTATGAATGACTTGTTAAAAACAATGTCAATATAATAATAACTTATTAGAGAAGAATATATTGAAAATATGAGCAATCAAATGACTCTAAAAATAAAATTATAGCAACGTATCCAAACTTGGATAAAAATAAAACTCAAATTGAATTCCAATTAGATACAGAGTCTCTTCCTCTCCTTTCTCTTTTTGTGGTGTCCCTTATGTAAAAAAAATTTTAGATCTTACTGTAGAAATTGCACAGGGCCTTTCATAAAAATATTGGCGCAAGTGTATACTTACCAAAAAAAAAAAAATATTGGCGCAAGTGTATACTTACCAAAAAAAAAAAAATATTGGCGCAAGTGTGTCCTTCGGGCATGTGTTACATGCAACTCTCATTGGCAAGCCATGCATATATACCATTCAAGCACTTTTCTCGTATGGATCTTAGTAAAAGCGGTTAAGAATGACACACGTGCACCTTTTAGAGGTGTATCGGGTGCACTCTTATTCAATAGTTGGAAATAGCTTTTGTTTCAACGAATTTTATAAAAACCTTCTGTGAATAATGTCATTTTAATGAAGCTTGCATGAACATTACGGAAAAATACCCGATAGCTCTAGAAGTAAAAAATAACATTTTCAATGAATTTGAGGCTTATAAAGAAGTGATCCAAAATCTAACATTCTGACCCCATAGGGCCAGGGTACTTTGGATTAAAAAGGATTAATTTTGTTCTATGCTTTAAATTCACGGGACTCCTTTCTTAACGATCAAGTGGCTTATGCTCCTTTTTTCAAGAGAAAGAAAACTAACACTCTTTTAATCTAAGTGAGTGCGGAATATGCTCTTATGTTGATTTTAGTAGTATAGACCGGTAAGTTGACACCTGCCATGCCAGCCTAGAAAGATTAGTCTCAGGATGCGGTGTCATTAATGAGTGAGATATTATTGTTGTATCAAAGTACAACTTCATTATTCAAGTATGAAAAAATAAATGATATCAAAACGACATGGTTATGATCTAGTTACTCAAATTCTCACTTTAAGAACGCCTTGATGAGAAACCCCTTCACATAACAATTCTAATGGAAATGATAGGTAGATCGGATTCAACTGTGGTGATGTTAAAAACCTCATTATATATTGGACAAGTCAAAAATTGCCCACCCTTCTAAATTGTTCTATTTTCTCTCCTTTGTGAGTTTGATGGTTCATTATTTTTCAAATATATCTTTTTCTTAGCAGCAAAAAGTTAATCTCTGCATCATATCTTCTTCCTCGACTCACCTTTTTTTTTTTTCTTTTTTTTTGTGATTATAGAGATAAAAGGTAACAGAATTATTAGATTTGTACACAAGCTTACTCAGTATCACTCTTATTTTAACGTGTGCTACTTGTTTGAGAACTACTGATATTTTGAAATTTTTAGTCATTGAAAAATAAATAAATGGTCATAATTTAATGAAAAAGAATATGCGAGAAGAGAAGAGAAAAAAAAAACGAACAAGAGGGTGAAAATAAATGAAACAGAACACGGAAATATAAACAGAATAGTGAACCTTACATAGTTAATGAACAACAGCAATTACAGTTGATAAGACGGCATAGGATGTCGCGATTTAATCTGTCATTATAAATTTGACTTGTGCTACTGCATGTCCGAGCTTGTGTATTATTTTTACAGATAAAAACATATATTTAGATTTTCGTCCAAACCCAAATTCAGGGATGGAAGATTCTTTGTAAATGCAACAGTTGCAATCTCAATGTTGCTACCTCCTTCCATTGCTTGTTCACGGACCTTGTTAGAGCTATCTCCTTCCTATGCCTCGCCTTCAAGGTATAGTTTCTAGGTCTCTGCTTTCAGCCCGATGGCTCAGGAATATTTTTTCCCTCCATAATATGTTTTCAGTTTAATTAAAATAAAAGCATTATCCATCGGCTTTAGTGTTATACGTCGCAGCCCCAGTCCGGTGGCTCACTACTAACAATATACATGGTTGGGGCAGCCCCCCCAGTCTGGTGGCTCACTACTACCAATATGCATGGTTGGGGCACGCAGACATATAAGTACTCATATCCTTTACTATCTCTTTACCCGTCTCTTGCCACCACCTACGGTTGTCATTGTAACACTTTGTCTAATATTGCCATCAGATTGCCACTCCACTCGGCTTATCGCAAATCAGGAAATGATCAGACAATACTCTGAGTCTGTTGTTTATGGTAAAGCTAGATCAAGGTTTCAAGCCGGAAGAATGATGAAATAAATGAATGTAATTCGCTAGTAATTTGGAAGCATTACAAAGAAAAACATATATGCCCAAACTATCCATAGGAGAAGATCTTTATGCACTTACTATGGCCGTGTCAGATTCTCCTATCGCTGAAGCAGCCAGGATCAACCTCTTCTGATCAACAGGTTTGATCAGCTGACACATTCTTTCTTTGATTAAAAATCAGTTGCTAGCTACCTGATTACCGTCACAAGAACATTCCACCTGGAAAATCTGTCATGATCTACAAGAGTATGATATGGCTTTGCAAGTTTGAACGACTAACTGCAGTTGGAAACAATATAGATACGCAAAACTTGATTTTTCCCAATGCACTTGAAGCAACTCTGAGGAAGGGTGAGTTAGCTGCTGTTTGAAAATATTAAAAAGAAAAGATAATCCTAAGGAAACTTAGAGTGGGGTGATAAAAGATAGTCTGACTTTGCTTATATTCTTAGAAGATATCAGACTAAATTGAGCAGAATTATGAAAGCTAATTTATATAGTTGATCATATTTAATAGTATTTAAGGCTTGTTGCCGTTGTTTATTTCTCCAGTGCAACTAGCCCTGCCCATCTGAGGAAGGGAGCCGTCTCTCAGTTTCTGAAGTCGAGAAATGTGGCGTGGTTAGAGAATTTATGCCTCTGGAAGGAGAAGAAGAAGGAGATGGTAGCCTTTTAGGCAGCATTTGTTCCCAGTAAGGCTTGGGTAATCTTGATGCTTCTGAGAGGAAGAGGAAAGCAAGCAGACTAAGGATTAAGCAATTGTGCAAAAAAGAAACTGACATGTTGAATGCCAAAGACATGCCTCACAGCTCTGCTTTATTAGCAACTTGATGATGGCAGCTGCGGCAGCGGCGGCAGACATGCTGAGAAAATTCTGCTGCAGCTGCCAACTTGTTTTGTTTGAGGAAAGCGGAGACAGTGGCAGACAATAACCATGTGATTATTCTCCCTGTGCTATAAAGTTCATGGCTCCTGCTCTTATTAATCTAATAGAAACGGAAAGTGTGAGTGAAAAGTGAGCACAATGCCTTCAGAAAATATTCTTTTAAGCACTGTAAACAAATCACTGCTGTCAGACTTCCTAAACAAATTCTTGCCTTCTTTTATCTCCTTGGTTGCTGCACAACATGATAAACTAATCTAATGAGTCCTGCTACTATGATGATACTTGACACAGCAAACAAGATAGAGAAAATAAAGTAAATATAAAAGTACAGCATTTCATGGTTTTTCCATGTGCATGCATAATACGATGGTTCACCCAGCCACAATGAGGCAAGTCAAAGAATTATACATCCCAGACACTTACTCCATCCGGTGAGAGCTCTAGAATAAGTTATATACTTTCTCACACCACCCGTATAAATGCCCATAGGGCTTGAAACAGGGTAAAAGCATAGGCTTGCCATTTACCAGGCATTGAAAAATAGGAGAAAGGCCCATACGGGGGATTACATAATGGATGAAAATACGTATTGATATCAGACGTACAATAATGTAAATTTTTGTAAATTGGAACTTACGAGAAATATCGGACAATATATTGTTTATATGGCAATATATCCTAATACTAGTATATATCAACGAATAACTGGCCAATATTTTATTCCATAAGACTATTTGGTTAAAGATACCCTAATACCAAATCAAACTATTTACCCGAAAAGTTCAAGCTGTTTGAAGAGAGGCCAAAAGAGGTTTAAAATTATCCCGCAAAGCATACCTTAATTAAGTGCGATTGTACTTATGAGAAGGAAATGAGTAATACTCAGCATGATGAGGGGCATTTTGGGTATACAAATCATCTGTTTGCAAACCATCTGTGTAATAATCAAATGACTAACATATTTGTGTAGCTGCAGATATAGGACCAACAGGGGAATATGATAGACGAACAATGATCACCAAAGTACAAGCATCCTCATGAGAGATTGTAGTGGGAAGAAATGATTATGACAATAGCTTCTGTTCTTATAAAGGAACATGCCAATGATAGTATTAATAATGAAACCTGGTAATGCGGAAGAATGTTCAATAAAGTAGAACTAGAACATGATAAAATTCTCGTAGGAGTACCCCAAAAAAACCTGTACATCTTTATTAAACTTCAATCGTGCAAACATGAGGATATTTATTCACTTAGAATCATATCACTGAGAAGCCAGACAAGCTTCACCTTACTAAAGTGCAAATCATTATGTCATACCCAAAAAATAAGCAATTTGACACTTGCCGTTTGTGATGTCTTGGACATACTAATAGGAAGGTCATTCCATTGTGACCTAGAGTCCACTGTTTAAACTGTAAAAGTAGCCTCCTGGAAATGTAAGTGTAAATTTGTATACATTTGACCCTATCCAAACCACACAATCTAAGAGCCTCATGCAGTAGGCCGCCATCACATATTGAACTCTCACTGAAATACTATCATAAAGCTAAATGTCAACTAATTTATAACTATTTGATCAGCACATCAGTGACATAATCATCAAATATTCTAGATCACTTGGAAATCACCAGGAAACAGAGATATTTGTAAGGTAACTCAATTACCTATATATAATCAAATGATAAATACACATGGTAGAATGGAAGCTTTCAACAGCTGAATATACTCAGAAATCAAGGTCAGTGCTAGTTGGCAACTCACTTGTCCAGGTCAGAGAACTAGGTTCATCTCCCACCAAAAAGACAAAAAAAGCACTAGAAGTCTAGAAAGCAATTTATAAATATTCAACCATTAACCCTACTAAAATCCCACTTTTCCACAACTCTTATGCATTCAAAAGTGAAAATATTTGAAGGAAGCAATTAAATTGTAAAATATTTCAAGGGATTCACATTGCACAGGTTAAAAGAATGTCAGTAAAAGTACACCATACATTTTTTCAGGCTAGCAGAATGATAACCTTTTCAAAGTGTTAGGTTCAATCTTATTTCCTGCATGTAATCTAAGGAATCATGGAGGATTCAGGAATCAAGATCCAGACAAGAAGATAGGCTCTTAAGTACACTCAGAAGATATTAAGGAAAACCAATAGCAATTTTTAAATACTAAATCTGAACTTTTCTCATTATCAGGTACTATGCCCGTGTTTTGAGACTTGGATGAGTTAATATCACGCCCCTTCGTTTAGCTTAACCAAAAGTAAATAAGACCCACACGGAAATTGGAGGGTCATATTTATAGGGGCTGAGGATATAATAAAAACTCGGTTCTTAGCTTTTCCTGTCCCTCCCACAAAAGGGGCCCAATGCACAAGGTTTCTCATATTATGAGCTCTGGGAAGATTCGCATGTGTGCAGCCTCACCCTTGCTTTTGAGAGAGCCTATTTCCATTGTTTGAATTTGTGGTCTTCAGGTCAAAATGGAGCAAATTTACCTTACATCAAAACTCATCCCTGATTTTCTGTCACTCCCATTTTATTTCCCGAACACTAACATAATGAATAGCTTCACTATCATGGCTCATCTATATTCTGGAAGGTGACAGTTACATGACTGGATGTTATATTGGTGGCTATTTTTCCTATCACTTCCACTGTCATATACATTCACTGGACACAATCCACTGACCTAAAGCCAGCAAGTCTTAAATATAGTCATATTAGTGCTAACCACATAGCAGCTGCAGTAATCATTGAAGTTTCCTTGATCTAGCTAGGGCAATATGTCAGAAACCAGAATCAGTAAATCTTTTCCTCACATGCCTTAAGATTCCAGAGACAATTGATAAGTATGTAACTGTGCTCAGATATAACTGATATTCAACGGAATCAAAATCTTGGAGTCCTTTTTAGCATCTTTAACAATAAGGAGTCTGTATACCGTATATCATGCAAATGCATGATAATGAGAGTCATGTGCTTTTATATACTACTTCTAGGAATATGGCACTTTCTGGTAATATTTGTGATTATCAGTAAACAACCTTTGTTGGATGTTTTATTGATATTGGAACAGAAATTTAAATAGTCTTCATCGACACAAAATTATCTTCAGAAGTGATTTTTTCAATCTTCTGATATGCAGGTATGTATCTGGAAGTTTTTTTTTTTCTCTTTTTTTGCAATTCAAGTGATCCCCTGCAATATTTCAATTCCCAAACTGAAGGTTCTGAAATGGTGAATCTTAAGTGCACTCAATGGGGATTGTAAACTGCAAAAGAATATGAATATTGCTGTGGTTATCACACAATTCATTATTGTAACCAAACTGTTGAAAAAGGAAAAAAAAAGAAAAGAAAATGAAGTTTTTTTTCAAAAAATTATGATCTTGTGCATCAAGTATGTGGTTTCCCTTGTTAAGGTAGAACTAGGTTTCTTGAAAGGTATATAAATATGAAAGTAATAAGGTATTGGGAGATTGAGAAGGTACAAGAGAGAATCCCATTGTTTGAAGGGAAAAGATGTGAAGTGAGCACTGTGAGGCTTGTCCATGAAGTGGAAAGCACCAAGTGAGGGGTAGAAACTAGACTGGGCTCAAACCAAGAGGAAGGGTATGAGTGAGCACTCAGTTTGTAATCTCTATCTTGTCAATGTTAGTGGATATCCCTTGCCATTAATGAAATAGGCCTGTGTGGGTCAAACCGCATGGCGCTCGTCTGGTTTATTTTTTGTATTGACTTGCTTCTATTGCGTGTGTGCGAGGAAATACAATTTTTCCAACAAAGATGAATATGGTAAAGCTAGAAATATAGTGTGGATATTTGAGATAGGAAAAAACTCGTACAGGGATGGGTTCTTTTTATGTACAACCTTCAATTGTACAAATTAATATCATCTAAATACTAGAGTGATAGCCCAGCATAATATCAAGATGCATAAAGATAACCAAAAGCTAAAGTGTGCCAAGCAAGCTAACATGTCCCTCATCTGGTGAGGGGTTTGGTTTTTGAGATGTGTAATGGGACAGATCCATAATTTTCAACTGGAGGTAGACTGGGTGCTTCCAGCCAATTTAGAATATGCAATGGGAGCATGGATGTTAACTGTTATGTACTTGGGGAATGTTGTTATCAATATCTAACTTAGAACTTTTTTGGGATGGTTAAGAATATTTTGTGCTAGCCTTTAGAGCTTGAGACATTATGAACTGATTCCATTGATAGAGCTAGTGGTGTGACAGCTTCTTATCCCATCCGACATGGGTCTTTGCACGGCATTGATCACCCAACCCCCATGCCAGTCATCTCTGGCTATTATCCAGAACAGAAGAACTTATCAAAATTCAGAGTGCCTATTCAGTAATGCTCACTCTATGCTATAGTCAACCTCAGAATTAACTTCTTTTCAAGTAGGATCTCAGAAATACTACTCCTTTGAGTGAAAAATAAAACCCTACTTGTCAAGCTCATGCTGAGCACCTTGCATTCTGAAGGCACTCAAAAGTGCTAGTACTGCATTCTCAAGCAGTACTTGAGTTTGATGTCAAGATTTTCATTTTTGTTACATTAATTTCCACCGAATGTATTTTTAAAGAAACAATGGAAAGCAATCTTGCGTGAGTTAGTACATTCCTTACAATAACATAGCTGTTCCAACTTTATAACAGATAAGACTACATATCCCTCATATTCCTTACAATAACATAGAAGTTCTGATTTATTATCAAGTAAGGCTGCATATAATAATGACCAACTATTGAACAAATATTAAGTGAAAATATATGTATATAAGTATTCAGAGAAATTGTCACAAGCTACAATAAAGGTAACATCGCTGTAATCTAACCACGACAAGGATGGATACACATCCCCAGCTGGTTAACAATGAGACAGACCCATCCCCAAGATGCTGTCTTATGAAAAAGGGAGGGTTATCTTATGAATTGGCAAGATGCCAATTTTTTTAATTCCAGAAGATTCCATCAGAAACTGAATTCATCCCAGATTTTTTAGAATGCCATTCCCTACGCCCAAATAATGTTCTTCTCTCTCATTTTGTCTCTCAATGTAATGAAGTGGGAATCATTCACAAGAGTGTTTGTAATTTTTTGAGGAAATAATCTAATAACTCATAAAGATGATCCGCTCTTATATGGAGCATGTCCTTCAATTTAAAAAATGAACCATAAAAGCCAACAAAGAAATCAGTCTGTTAACTTGGAATTTAGCATCTTCCAAATGCAGATTTGCTACATAAATAGGTAGACATTATCATCAGCACTCCAAATATGCATCGAGAAGACAACATGAAAACTATCAACTTTAATCAATCTCATCCTGGCAGGCCTAGTTAATTAGGTTCAGAAAACCAAGTTACTTCAACTCTTTGATTTATCCTATAGTATGTCTTAAGCATGGTTCCAAACATTTGGAGAACTGCGGAGTCAGTAACCTGGGAACATACCAGTATCTGTCACTCTTACCCTGCATACACATCGCAGAAAAAATAAATCTGCATCTCAAAGAAGATACTAACAAAATTACCAATTACAAATTCAGAATGATGCAGAGTACTGCAACATTTGATTGATAAAAACTGTGAGAACAGAGAACAAAACATATTACAGTTATAAAGAATGAGTGTAATTAATATACATACAGCAGTATTGTCTACATTTCAAATTTCTGAACCTTCTCTCATTTGAGAGGTACGTGGACTCCAAAGGGACAGAATATTTAAGTTTATAAATATGAACCAACCTTAGAACCTGCATAAGCAGTGTTGAAGAACTACATTTCAGGCATTTTAAAGCAAGCTATCATCAGCAGTATAAGGATGATGCTGGTGTATCACAGTTAAGCAATGGCTGACATTATTGTTTCCACCTCAGTTGGGCGCCACACTGTCTTCTTAACAGAAAGCAATGCCTCATTATCTTTATCTTTAGCCGATAAGATCTCCCATTTCAGGGACTTGGCCATGTTCTCTACAACACCGATGGTCTCAGCATCATCCCCCACTACCAGTGTTCCTCCTGGTCGCAGAATTCTATCGACTTCAGCAATCACTCCCACTAAGTTGCACCTGCAGCCAGAAACAATTCTCAATAAATATTCGCAAACAGGTTGATAGGTATTTTCTTTGGTAATGGACAACAAGAACCTTTTCCTAATATCAGAGAAGAGATGAACTGCATGTAGAAGATCATAAGATCTGGGATAAGTACTAAATGATTCACACCAATCATGATATATCCCAAATAAACCACGTTCATATATTATTGGTAGAGTGTCCGGCGAGTCAACTGGAACTACATTCATAACCCATACTTTCAAGTCCTTCAGTGCTGCAGCAAAACTGAAAAGGAAAACAGGAATATAATCAGCACACAAAGGAACAGAAGCAGCAATAAATTGTACAAGCCCCATCCTCCTGGTTAGCCATCAAAATTGATAGATAAGAATGACGACTAACCAGGCATTCAAGGAAGAGATATATACCAGTTTCATAAACTCCCCATCCTAGGCAATCAATTATGAGAAGCAAATTAACAAATTTAATCTCTTGAAAGTCAAAACTCATGCCCTTTTTTTTCCATTGGGATTATAATAGAAAGTTTGCTCCTATATCATGAAGAATGATCTAGCATATTTTGAGCTTGATGAGGGAAAAAACCCATGACAAAACTAAATAGATAAAAAATAATCATGTAACCAAACCCACTTAGTTGGAAATAGCTTACTTGGTTTAGTTTGCTATATGATGGGTTTGGTCATATACCTACAAAAAGAGAGGGCAATGCTCATTATTTGTGCCTGATCCAAAATAATACCACCGCAACGTTGGTGGAGGGGGCATCGCTGAGAGGTTCCAATCCCTTGAAAAATATGCCCAACAAAGAAGCAACAAGGAATCCATGCAACTGAACTGGGGATAATAGGACCACCATAGGTATTAAATAAATAAGAAACATTCGTAAGGGCTTCGGAGATTGGAATTTCTAGTCCTATGGTACTTAAGGGAAATGTAATTTCAACGTGTTATAGATACAGGTTTTTTAGGATCAGATTTGTTTAGTGTAAATATAAGGTTGCTCCATTGTTATTATAAGGCTTACTATTCAATCTGTCTAGTCCAGTACACAGTGAGTAGAAAAGTTTTATTTTTATACAAGATGATCATTGAGAATCACATTCTCTATGTGATACACTGGTACAAGGTACATAAGGGATTTGGGAACTCGCATGAGTGTATGATTGTAACGTGGAGGTCACATATTTAAACCATGAAAATGTTTCTTTGCAATTTGAGAAGTGAGGCTACAAGCATTTGACCCTCCCCAAATCTCACAATGTCTAAGCCTTGTGCACTAAACTACCTTTTTTAAGTAAGGGTATTCCTAAACTTGAAAATTTAAGGTTTTGGAAATTTATGTTCAGGTTAGAAGTGTTCTAATATGGAGTTTCATCTTACTCTATTTCAGATTCAATTTTGACTAAATTAAGAAAGTTACTGAACGTTTTTTAAAGTATATATTGCGGCAAAATAATTTTAAGCCCTAGTTAACTTATTAACTATATAGTAAATTTGAAACCCATGGAGAGTTCCCATGTGATGGGTACTGATACCCAATACCCAGTTGGAAGACCCGCTTCCATGAGTTGGGTCCTCGTGCCACGGAGGCCCAGCAAGCCCAGTTAGCTGACTCGGCCCAAGGGGCATAATAGTCGTGGAGTCCATTAAGGCCCGATGACTCATGGTAGCGACCGAGAACTCTACTAAACCAACAAAGTTGGTGTGCCAGAAGTTGGTGGCTGACTCTATCAGAATGCAAAAATGAATAAAGGTGACCTCTCGGGGAAGGCAGCAGCTTTTGGAAAACACGTGTGCCCTTAGAGGAGCAGTTGACTTCCAGAATTGGTAGGCTTTGCAGGACGACACAGTGGGTTTTGCAAAGTTGGTGGCAGGCATTTCCACACACGCAAGCTTCATGCTGGGTAGGTGGAAGCCGTCAAGTATATATACACAGTTCAAACTCCAAGAGAAGGAGGCAACAGTGCATGCAAGAAGAGAACTAAAAGCAGGATGCCATTTTGCTCTTTGTTCTCGCTCTCTGTAAACTTGAGCTACCTATAACCAAAATCACCTTAGTGAAATCATTCCTGGACCAAGTGTCCCGTAATTTTTCCCTATCATTCAAGAGAAAATTTTCCACATAAAAATTACTGTGTGCTACTGCTTTCTTTCTCTCTCTCTAAACTCCACATCTGCATCTTTAAAATCACATCCTCTAACCAAAGAGGACCATCCAAGTACTTTGTGTTGCACGAGTTTCGGTTCGTTTATACGGTGAAAAGATCCGATGACTCATTTAGATTTCAGTCCGTATGACGAACAGGATCCGAGGATGCAACATTGGCACCGTCTGTAGGAACCGACTAAAAGTCAAGTTAACACATTTTTCAAAAAAAAACCAAAACATGGCGAATACAATAGCACAAACCAGTGCCCCGGTCAGAGAAGCTGTTTCATGTGGCAATGGCCCTGCTGCAGGCATTATGATAGATGACCATCCTGATCCATATGTCTAAGCGTTGGCAATGAAAATGGACAACATTTCCAAAGCCATCTAGACTCTTTGTTCGAAAATGAACAAGCGGCCAAAGGGGGTGCCATCCAAGGCCTCCCAGACCGTCACGTTCCACAGGAAGGAAATGGAAAGAAGAATCCCACTCAGCAAGTTAATCAGCACGAGGGCCTCGGGACTCAAGTCGCCTCAAGCGGCAAAGTCCTGTCGCGACTTGAAGGTCGCTTGGGCCCTCGGATCCAGGAGGAAAGCCCAGAGAGGCGAAATCCTCGATGTTCACGCAACAACCAAAAGCACGTCATTCAGGAAGTGTCCCATTGTAACGAGATCCCACCAAGGGCTAGGAGCCTTCTCAAGCCACAAGCTAC
>JAOVVI020003506.1:0-18975 GCA_028571085.2 Nepenthes alata | reverse complement strand
ATCATCCTCACAACTAGTGTCATTTGGGTGATTATTGTGAGCCCGGGGGGCTGCAACGCAGGGGGGGCATCGCAGCCCCTCCGACGCTATTTTAGCCGTTGGATTCAAAATCCGACGGCTGATATTTAAAAAAAATAAATAATAATAATTATTATTTTTTTTAATTAAATATAAAAAAAAATTATAAAAATAAAAAATAATAATATTAAATTTTTTTTTTAATATATAAATGCAGCCGTTGGATTTTCAGATCCAATGGCTCCCATGACCGTTCAACAACAACCATATTTCTCCCAGCGATGATATTTCTCCGCAGTTGCCACCGCCAAATTTTCATTATACCAGCCAAATGAAGGAACACTCAAGGGACAACATTTTTTTTTTCAAGTTTATAAAACCAGCAAAAGGAAACGATGTGATACCGATCAAGTGCAGATCTAAAGTAATGTTAAGAGAAATCAATGCAGGACACTTACTTGGATCTCATTTCTGCAAAAAAACCGGGTTAATTTTCAGCCGCACACTGCTTCGACAGCCAGCCTTCTGACTGTACCAGGGCACAAACCCTTGGGAAAATTCTCTTCACTCAACTGTACGGTGCATCGATCCTTGCTTAAGCAGATCTGCAAATAACCCCGCACCATGTTTGGAAATCACGAGTGATATTCCATGGAACGTCTTAACAGGTATGTCTATCAAAATCTTCATGCAATCTAATGAACAGGGAACTTCTAACCCTATATTTCTTCTGAGTTGGCCTTGTTTTATATTATACCTTTCAGATACCATTAAGAAATATTAATTCTCATCCATCTATTTATATTAACAAACACAATAAAATAGATTGATAGATAAAATATCACATCAAAAAGAACGCCTAAAGGGTGGCCCTATGGCATCTCCTCTAAGCTAGCGGGCCCACACAAGTATTCAATAGAAGGGTGACACATCAGAGTAGGTGACTCACGGGTTGCCATATAGCATTACTTGGATATGCCCTGGCGTTTTATTCATTCATTTTTTAATACTTATAGATTCATATAAAAATAGATTAATAGATGATATATTATGTCAGGATGACTGTTTAAAGAATAGCCATCTAATACTAATCTAATAGAGACACGTTTTGGGGACACAATTAAAAATAATATAGCATCTCATCTATTTATCAGCACCAGCAAAACCCACACAATAATAGAATGAAAGAAGGAACATTATGTTAGAATGCTAATTGGAATGATGATTCTCTAATGGTACTTTTAATAATAGAATTGAAAAAAAAAAAATCACTTTCTAAGTCGAGCATTGGCAGAATAAACCATTAAAATTAGCAGAGAAGGTTGGTGAGTTGGTGAGGATGATGCTTCCCTTACCTTTTCCACTACAGAAGAAGAATTTGGATAATGACAGCGCCCCTTGCTATAGGACCCACATGATCCGAAGGGATTCCCAAAACTCGCAAATGTGATGGTGGAGATGCGAGTGTTGTCAGGACAGCTCAAACGTGCAGTTGCTTCGGCATTGTTATCCTTACTTGAGGCAACACCCCAAGATTTGACGCCAACAGAGGGATGATCCTCTGAAACAAGTGTACAAAGCCGAGATGTTTTCCGCCTTGAAAACCTGATCTGGGTTGGGTCACCCCCGATTTCCTCAAAGATAACCAATACGTTTCCCATCGGCTTGAACCAAGACCGTGGGATGTGATACCTGATCCACAGACAGATGAAGTTGCAATGACCTGGAAGTTTATAATCAAACATGATAGCCATGAAGATGAAGAACTATGCTCATGAAATAGAAACCCGAAATGTGATCCAAAAGGAAAATTTTCCCCTTGTTTTTTTTTTTTAAATTTGCATACCATGAGTTTATTAGAATTTTACTATAAAGTACGATGTGACACTTGTTATGTGGGCCCAATCCACATAGAAATAACAATCAAAAAAGACAGCTCAATCACTGTCATATTTTTTTTCTGTAGAAATATTGCAAATTTAACAAGAGTGAAAATTTTCTTGTATTCCCTCCTGCTCAGTTTCTATGGTTGATTTGCTGAACTGTTGAATTCTAAGGTCGGTCCGTTTCAATTTGAGGCATTGACATATGGGACGCATTTGATCACTAGTCCAATGCTGCACAGTTCAATCCCTAGAAGGGTGTCTCAAATGGAGAAGGAAGGCTTCCCACTTATAAATAGGAGCTTATCTCGGCACTTAATCAATGCTTGCTGAACTGTTGAATTCCAAGGTCAGATCCATTTCAATTTGAGGCATTGGCATATGGAACGCATTTGATCACTACTCCAATGCTGCACAGTTTAATCCCTAGAAGGGTGTCTCAAATGGAGAAGGAAGGCTTCCCACTTACAAATATCTGCACTTAATGTTTGATAATCGATCTCACAACATAACCCCTCAGTAAAAAAGTAGACATGCTGTTATATTAAGGGTGTTGATATATATTCCAACATAAGGAAAACATTAAGTTCCGAGGTCGGCCCTGTTCCAGTTCGAGGTATGGTCCACTTTAAGAAAAATCGTAGGACACATCTATTTACTAGTCTTATCCAGCACAGATTTATCCTTAAAAAGACACATTGAAAGGAGACTAGAAGCCTTCCCACATATATACGGGATTCAATTGAGAAAAGTTAACAAGATTTGTGATCAGTATTCTGCAGCGGGAGCAAGTGAATTAAAAATGGGGGATCGACAATGTAGATATAGTTCACTGACAATTTTTGTGTTTCGAAAAGTATGCTAATTAGAGTTTAATCCAGATTCACTAGGAATGTATATAGATTCCCATTTAGCATGATTTATCCTATTTGTTTAACCTGAGATTTTAATTCTTCTGAAATAACATGATCCGATGCAAATCAACTCAGTCTTCTAAAGCAATACAGTTGAAATAAGAGTTCATATACTTGCCAAATCATTTCTTATAGCTCAACTTCAATTAACTTCAAGGTAAGGTTGTTGTCGACATGGCTTACCATCTCTGAGTCGGTTCCCCGCATCCTGTGTCACACTTGTCCGGGTTGAATTTGCCTCGGTAGTCACATTTATCGACACATTTCTCAAAATTGGAGCTTTTCCGAGGCCAGTATCTTCCTATTTCTTCTCCATTCAACCAAGCTAGGCCTTTCCCCATGTGAATCATATCTAGCCCTACAGGTTCATTCCCAGATGGCGGATCCACCAACACCTGCATAATTTCGAGCAATCAACGAAGAATCACAGGACAGGCTGTCATGGGCTAGAAAATGCATTTCAGGAAGAGCTTTGCTAGATATCTGACCAATCTACAACCTATCTACAATCCACTTTCTATAAATAGGGCCCATTGGAATTTAAAAAATGAGAAATCAATACTCATACAACTCATATATAATTTTTTTTATAACCATCTTTTCATATATAGATAGAGAATGTCTGTCAGCTTTTAATCTTTTTTTTTTAAAAAAAGAAAACTGAAAATAAATAAGGAGTAAAGGAGCTCTTAAAAAATAAATAAATAAACTGAAATCAAAGCTACATACTGAGAATGAATTATAGATGGGCTGGATGTAAGTGGGCTAAGTAGCATTTTTCTTTCATGAAACAAACTGCCAAATGTTTGATATTTTTTCTCTACCTTGTACCATGTTAGCGGCTGTTTCTTCGGTGGCTTTATGGTTGACAGCCAGTTCACACGGTTCAAGCCATCAGCCTTGTATATACTTAAGTGCTCTCCTTGCACTCCAATCTGGAAAATGGAGAATGGAAGAGGTCAAATCTTTGCCACTTGTCTAAGAAGCACTGATACAGATATGGACACAAGACAACATGCCAACACAGTAACTTGAATTGATTGTTTATTTATGAGTATGATAATATAATTTATCAACGATGCTACATTATATCAAATCATCAATTAAGAATTGCATGTGTTTCACAATACAAAAAAAAAAAATCACACAAAGAACCAATATACAGGTAACTTAACAAAAAATAATTATGCTATAACATGCCTCACATGATAAAAAGAGTAAACTGCTGGGGATTAGGCTTTAATTATTTCTAAATTATTAAATGGCATCAATTTTCTTTAATTTAAGTTAAGAACTTCATCTTTTGAAAAATTATAAAACAGCTAACATGCCAAAATATATTAGAGTGTGTTAAAGTCTAAAAGAAAATTAGTAAAATATTTCAACACGAGTTGGACACACATGCTAGCCTGAGAGAAGTGTTGGTGCTTCTTAGACAACAATTTTCGGTCACAAGCATCTGCAAATATAATTTCTATACGGTATCTACTCTTAAGACCAGTAATATATTAGATGCCATTGTATATGCTTCATCTAGTATGTTCTCTTAATTTATAAAAATTTCTAACATTTACCAAAAAAAAAAAAAAGTGTTACAATAATGATGAAAATAATTAGATAAATAAGCGGAGTGATATTAAGAGCTGATAGAAAGAATGATAAGATCTGTAAAGATTTTGAAGTTATACATATAGAAGATAGCATAAATGAAGACGTCAAAGGTGATTCGGGCACTTAAAATGTAGGCCAATTGAAATACTTATGAGAAAAAAATAAGCTAGCTGCAGTTAGAGAAAAGAAATGAAAATGGAGGCCTAGAAAAACTTCAATAAAGCGATAAAAAAATTAAAATTGTTTTTATTTTTGTGAGATATTGTAAAAAATCGAATAGAATGGCGCTAATGATTTCTTATAACCGACCCCAACTTAGTGAAACTTAGAGCTTTGTTATTGTTGTTCACTATCATTCCATGAAATTACCAACCTTTAGTAGTTCCATCAGTAAATTAAGATTAGAAGTCACATATTAAAAACATCTCTTGGTAGACAGCTTTATGAAATATCCAGCTTTACAAAACAAAGAAAGTTCTCTATGATCTCGGTCATAGAATAGTAATTGTGCCCGTGGTAAATCCCTTGAGGTAATATGACCTATTAAAAGAACAATGGAGGAGATTAACCTTGTACATCCAAGTAGATGCGGACAAATTAACAGTACCACTGCTAAAACCTTGGATCTCGACACTCGTTACACCTGCTCCTAACCATTCATAATGTGGCCCTGCAGTCTGAAGCAACAAAGATTTAGCAATCAATAAAGAACAAAAGGAGCTTCATAATAAGCCAAACATCTTATACCACCTGCTAACAATTAAATTAGTTTTTTAGGGCCTGGACTACATACCAGCTGCCCAGGGGCACATACGTGTAAGCACCTCAGTATGAGACTGGATTCAAGATTTGTTCTCAGTAGGGTCAACATTGAGATAAACTTAACATAATTATGTTATTGTTTTTGATAAAAGAAAAGATGAAAAATCAAATAATCTCATAAAGATAAGTGAGCCATAGTGGTTAATAAATAAATTTAGTGGGCCAATAAAAAATTCAATGAAATCAATAAAAAAATTTAAGTTCAATTATTAATATATTTTTATCTAAGTCCAATTTTATTACTAAGAAAATTTCAGTGGGGACAATTGACTCTACTTAATGAGGTTGATCTGCCCTGGCAACAAGGTAAAGCAATACATAAGCAAATGGCATTCATGCTGCTGTATATATGGGTTCTGCTTTCTATAGTTCAATAACTCGATCAACTTCTGGTATGATTAGGCTTTAAACTAATTTCTCTGGTAGTAAGTAAACGTCAAGTATCACAAACAAAAAGCTATTTACCAAAGAAAGGGAAATCCATAATATAAACAGCACTGGTTGCTGAAGGTGTGGTAACTTACTTGAAGGCCCACGGTCATGCTAAGAAGAGCAATTTCATTCATTCCTGCCTTCAATGATATGGGAGTTTCTAATTTGAAAGAGAAAACTGATCCATTTCCGGATGCACTACCTGAAAGTATGCAGGGCTATTTATTAGTATTTGCAGTAGCAAGCAATGCAAATTTGGTGAGACAAATTCGCATCAGAAATTAATGAGCAAAGGATGAATACTTGTTTTTTACATGTATAATGGATGAAATTATCAGTATTGATATCAGTATTAGTTGCAGTCTTATTGATGTTTTGTGATATGTATCGGCATAAGATATATCAAATGTAAAAAAAAAAAGTTCGTGAAAAAGGACTATGAAATGGGAGGAAAACATTGGATGTATCGAATGATATGGCCACAATCACGAGTTTGCCACAATATCAGGAAGCATCGAGAAGTTTGATACCAATATATGTTGGCTAATATTTCTAACTATAGGTGACAGGAATATTCTGAGTGTAGAAAGGGAAAGAGGAAAGCGGAGAGAAATTACAATGCCAAAAGGAATGCTGGTGCACCCCTTCAATTGGTGAGAGGCACTACAATCTCATGGATAACCTAGCACATACGAAAGCAAATAGCGTGGGATGAAAGTCCAAGCATCCGACAAGATTTCATAGCTAAACCATTGATACCCTAAATAAACAACCGAAAGCTATAAAAATTGCAGAGAAGCATCATGGTGAAGCTGAAATATTTGAAGATGATTAGCAGGATTACAATGTAGCACCTAACATTTGGAAAGAGATATTTGCTGAGTATTACCAATTATGGTCAAACAAGTTCCACAGGCTATTGATACATACCTGAGCCGGGGGCATGACCTAGAATAGAGAAGACCCGAGAACGAACCTCGACATGGATAATATGGTTCCTTGGGCCTGTGCACTACAAACAACACGAGTGAAGGGTCCTAGGATGTATTCCTAGGGAAGCCTCTCTGATGCCCAAGCCAATTCGGGCTTCAGCTGGTAAAAGAGAGCCAACAAGTTACTTCTTTGAACTAAGCCTCAAGACTGTTGTTTCAGGCTCCCAGCAAAAGGGTCAAGCTGTGGAGGAAAGCTCGGTCAGAAATTAGTTCATTTTGGCTAAGATTACAACGTAAATCTCGTGTAATACTTGTGATAATAGCTACATGGTTTGCACCGTGATGTGGAGATCTCGGGTCAAGTAGACTACTCATAAGACTGCAATATACTTCTCAAGATAAATATTTGGTTCCAAGTGTGGAACGAAATTTGTCTAAATGTTAACTGAGTATGAGATTTGGCAGGATAAGGGTGCTAGAAGGTTTAAGGAATTTGAGACCTCAAATGAGGGGAAAGCCTGGTATTTATAGGTGATTGTCGGACGTAGTCATTGGCCACATAGACTACGCCTAATTGGTACTGTATCTGAGCAACAGGCGAATGGTTCCACTGTTTGTGGTCCTACTAACGCATCATAGCTGTAGCCAATCAACGCATGCCACTGTCTTCTTTCCAGATGTGGCTTGCAGCACTTGGCTTGTTGTGTGGGCTAGCCTTGTCAAGTATTGCTGCCAGCAGTCATGTCAGGCATGTTGGCCTTTCATTAGTCCGTGTGAGGTCCTTTGCTTTGTCTTGTAATACATCACTAGGGTCAATTCAATGGAAGAAGGCTGTAAACTATGCAGGCACTTCCCCTCAGGTTTGGACTCTCATGGGTCGGTTTTGTCCGAGGTGGTTGGCCGGCATCGTTATTAACTTCCTTGGATCTAAGGTGAATACAACTCAAAAAGCCATAAACTTCAATACATGCAATGTTAGGGCAACCACACACAAGCAACAGAATTCAAATTAGAACCTTTTCCGATAAGCCAAAAAGGCTTTTAAACAGCCCCCCACGCCTAAACATGAAATGCCTGGCACTAGCAATTACAATACTGGTGCATTAATTTGAACGTGTTCATTTAAATCATTTTAAGTACAATGAATTTCAACAGTAGAAAAGGATTGGGAAGTTGGTAATAAAAAAGAGTTCTAAAAGAAGTACAGAATATAAGCACCAATTATGAAACACGCAACAATAGAAGATAGAGATTTATAAATAGTGAAACAAGCAAACCAGATTTAGCTGAATGGTTGAAAAATAATGCCTGCAATTATATTCTCAAACCCAAATCTAACTGCACAAAAGCAGCAAAATAAGATGAAATCTTGAACTGTAGACTAAAACCTAAGGAAGTGAATGCTTGAAATAAACAAGACAGTAAAAATAAATAAACTATACTTTGACATATGCTTTAATAAGGATGAAGTCAACATGACTATTCTGAATTTCCCCAGATAACTGTATAAGAAAGCTAAAGAAAGAAAATCATACTATGGTGAAATCACAAGGGTGCTTAACCTTGAAATTTCTGATTCACAAAAGCATGAAGAGCATGGCCTTTTGATTCAACTGAAAGGATTAGTTTGCTGCCATTCCGTAAGAATGCTTCCTTTTCATCGACATATAAGCTGCAATAAGAAAGCAACAAGTAACATCTAACTTTACCCATCATTGATGCAAATACTGGTTGATATGTATCAGTATCGAGGCCCTTTAATACTAATATTTGCCATCATTGTGATTATATCGTGACATATTTTCGTATGAGTCGATACGGTCGATATTTAGCTGATAATCAACTAATATAGCCATGTCACTTACGATTTTGAGAAAATTTTTTCTGTTCAATATATCGGATACTGATACATATTATTTGATATGTCCAATACTGTTATGATCGTGACTGATACCAATACCGATATTTTCATCTATGGTACCCATGCTTCCAAGGTAAATGGTAAACTTATTGCTTTTGTGATTAGCAAGTTCTACATGTTTGTTTTATTTGGAATGCACAATCAGCCACCAATCAGCCTAGTAGTAACACTATAGGGCACTGGAAGACCAACCTTGTTGTATGCCAGAGGTAATCAGTCGTGTCTTTGGTTGTATTTATGTGATCAACAAAACCAGTGTTATTGAAGTCAGCTTCTGCCCATAGTCCAGCTTTCTCCACATACACTTCCCACTGAAGAACTTTCAAGTCTTTGTTTGGCGGAACCGCTGATGACCGCAGATCCTCGGCCACCATTTCAACTATGGAAGTTTGGGTTCCAACCTGATGGAAAAGTCATGAATCGGTTTTGGCAAGCCGATGGAATGCAAGAACAGTATGAAAGAATAAACATCAGAAGTTAAATTTGCTTTGCCATTTTCATCTGTGCAAGATAACTAAAATTCTTGCCAGAAGATGTACTAGCTATCAGTAAATGACAGCTGCGGTTGATTCAAAAAAGTTAAGATAGGATAATAAATCAACACAGGCCAGTAAATTAAAGTACCAAGAGCAACAAGAACACCTCTATTTATAGTATTATTTTCAGCCAACAGACATAAATATGCACAGATACAGAACTGCATTTCACATCTTATAATGCATGTAAAACTCAATTTCATTGTCAAGCAGTTTTATTACTAGTTACCACACACATTAGCCATACGGACAAAAGTTCTGAAGCCAAAAGTGTTCTTTCTACTCTCCTATGTTGCATTCAACAACAGGTACTTGACAAATGAAGGAACATGAAAATCAGGAACTCACATTTCCGGTGTTGAATACGACATTTCTGCAGTCAGGTAAAATGCTGACTGACCATGCTGGCAAGTGGTATGTCATATTTCTGAACTCTACAACTGCGTCACTTTTATCATCCATATTGGCAATGAAGGCAGCACAAGCTCCTGAAGAGTCTGTATAAACATCAACCTGCACAAATATATGTGAAATTTCAACACTGTTTTGGTGCCAGTGCAATTTTACCTGACTCATCATACCTGAAAGCGCAAATTTTACAGGTTTCTTATGGAGTGAGAGAGGCTACAGATTCATGGTGCTAGTCTTTTGGACGATACATGGATAAAGAAATGAAATGCTAAGAATGTTGTCTGTATGTGACAGCAGTATCCAGATGACACAAAATAAGAGTTGAATAGTCTTTCCAGACAAAGGAAAATAACTGTAAAGTTTTCCAAAAATTACTAGATTATGTGATGTGGGGTGACCAAAGAGCTTCGTCCCTCGTAGCTGTTCCAAGAGTTTGAGTACAAAAGGCCTGGGCAGAGCAACATTATTCTTTGGTGAATAGTAGGAAAATTAGGAAGCGTATGATTTAAAAGTATATTTTAACATTTTAAAATTTCTATTAATTAAAAAGATTTGTGTTGGAACAAGAAAGCTTCTCTTTTTAAATTCAAGATGTGATCTCCTAATTTCTTAATTTTATGGAGTTGATGAATTGTTTTACAGTTTGTCCCTTATGTTAGCACTTGGTTCTACATCACCATGCACCCTTAAGAGCAATTATATCAGTTCCACCGTAAGGGCATAAAACAGGCAGACTCCCCAGTCATTGTGAGAAATTCTTTTGGCTTCAAATACACAGATGGAGATGGTATCAATGAGACCACACAAACACACCTTGACCTTTTTAGCACAGATTCGTTGATTGTCAACACAAAATACATAGGATCTATACAAACTAAATAGACATATAACTCAAAAAGACACTCTTTATTCTTCCACTTGAAGTGAGCATTCAAATTCCAGAGTTGCAAAGCCAAAAGATTAGAAAGAAAAATGGCCACCTCTTGTAAAGTACCAAGGGACAGAAGAGTAGGATTGCTGTTCAGCAATGCATGCTCACATAACTTTATTGCTCCATGAAGTTCCTTGAGATGCCCCCATTTAGGTAGCCTTGCCAAACCTGATATCGATGAAAGGAACAAGATCATCAGAACTAGCTGTGAGCTTGACAAATCCCCCCCTCCAAAAAAAAAAACCAACTCAGATGCTTGCTGTCCAGTGTGGGGGGTGTGAGCTCAATGATGAGCGCATAACCTTTAGATAAAGAAAGTCAACCAACTGACCATATTCATCAATCGGTGCATCATAATCATAACTTGTTGTGATAAATGGTCCACCTGCAGTGCGACCGAAATTTGTGCCACCATGATACTGAAGCAAAAGACAAATCAAATAATGGAGGTGTTAATATAGGATTTTTTATTTTTCTTTTTATCATCAGCAATGTAGAGAAAAATTGACAGAAATTACTTGTCAGGCATGTGAATAGTTATTCTGTCTTTATTTTCTCTCCCCTTTTAAGCTTTTTCTCAAACCTTTTTTTTTTCTTTCAGATTTTGATGGCAAGGAGTAATGGATGAAGTTGTTAGTAGATATATGTGGATACTAACATATATATATGTAAGATCAGTTACCATATAATAATTCTGTACACTACCACCCTTCTGGAAGAAACGAGCAACAGCAAATGCAATATCTTCAGCAGGCCTGTGAGGAGATCTGGATCCAAATGTCTTGAACCTGGAAGGAACTTGAACAGTAAGCCTTTATGCTTAACTAATCAGAGAAATTTGTTATCATGCATGTGGGAAGTGAACAACCAATAATGGTGGCTCAAAGCATGAGATTTCTCACATTGTGGGCTTTGGAGAGAATTAAATACACCCAACCTTACCTCCGCAATGCAAAGAGGCTGTTTTTGTGGCTTGGACACTAAACGTCCAGGTCACAAGAAGTTAACAACCAATGACAAGAACAATATGAGAAAACTTTTTTTTACTAATATCACACAGGGACGTAGTTTTACCATCCAGGCCAATTTTCAGTCCAGATCTTTGGCTTATTTGGAGAATTTGGAGTGAATTGATCGCAATAAAATGAGTTACAAGTATTTATCTGCAAAGGAAGAAATATCAATTCACAGGTCGCTTATTAATTCAAGAAGTTCACCTTCATATTCTATTAAAGAAAACGAAATAAATTTCACTAAAACATGTACTTGAACAGACAATGTAGCATGAATCTTTAACAACTTTCTTCGCATTGACAAGAGTTGGATCTACCACAACCTCTTTCTCCCACAAGCATATCCCTAAAAGGACCAGGATTTGGAGAGCTATTTTCCTGTATGGTGTGAAACTTTTATTAATGTAAGGTTTTAAATGGTTACATTGAAACCCTACTAAGGGTTTATATGAAGAAAACAGATAAATAAGGCAACAAGTGAATAATATAGCTGCTAAAATAATATGTAGGAGAAAACATTCCCTGCTAATATAAATATAATTACCCTAGTATATGTGACCCTCCTAAATTCCTAATATATCTCTCACATTACCCGCAATATGGACCTAGTGTGCTAGGAAATATTGAATAATAAATTCTAAAGTATCACACGGTAATCATGGTTATGAAGATGCATCCGTATGCAAAAATTTTCAAATTGCCATGCCAAAAAGTCAACTAACCAATTGCTGCATTAATCACTTGCAAAATTAAAGGATCAAAGAAGTTGAAATTTAGGAGATAAGAAACCATATTGGAGATGAAAATTTAATAAAAAACATAAACGAATTGGTCAAAAGCATGAATAGAGATAGATCGACACGTGTTAGAATGAAGCTGTGCATAGATAAACAGAAAAGAGCCTATAAAAGAATATGATTGTGGAAGAGGGAACAGAGAATTGCAGTTTATGTTCTATAGAGAATTAGGCAAGAATAAATAAAGGAATATAAGCAAGAAGATAGCCAAGGAGAGGAAAGTCTGAAGGGGCTTGTTTATCATCAAGAGGGACTGAGAATCCAAGTAAATCAAAGCAGGCAAATAAAGTAATAATTTTTTTTACCAAATCAACGGACGTGGCAGAAGTTAAATAACGATCTAGAAATTCCTAAATTTGGCAATAAAAGCCAACAAAAGAAACATACGAAAAAATCATTAAAATGACTACATTGAAACAGAATTTGCGGAGCTTCACAATTGCAAAAGAAAGAAAATGAAGAAAAATCTCTTCAGTGCTTGCATCGATAAATCAAAAACCTCATCAGAAGGATGTATCTAGGAAGCAGTAGCAGGGAATCCGTGCAACAGCGACTGTATTGATGGCTTGGCCGCAGAAGATTGATTTGCAAGAGAATAATTGTGGCTTGATTTGCAAACAATGGTGATGGTGGATAATGGCTGAATCAAACTTCATAGAGGGATCAAAGTTGACAACCGTGAAGTGGGCAACCATAAATCAAAGGCAGTTAATTCTTTTTATTTGGTTTCAGTGGATGATGATAAACACAGAAACCAGTGGTGAACGAGGAATGAAGTGCTGACTCAGCACAGGAGGATCATTAGCACTGATACCATGAAAGCTTTCATTGACAAAGGTTTCATATGATTATATTGAAACCTTGTGAAAGGTTTTTATAAAGATGAACTCATGAGAAGGCAACAATTGAGAATAATATTTAACTTCTAGTGCTAATCTAACATTACGGAATATCATGGGGAAGAATATCGGTATCGATATCAATATTGGTATCAGTCTTAGTCATATCGATATTGAATATATCGTACAATGCTTAGCAATATCGAATATATCAAACAAAAACTATATTCTAGAAATTGTAAGCTAGTAGGGTCATATTGGCCGACATGAAAACATATCGTAAGCGATATTGGAAAATATCAATATTGGAGCCCCCCAATATTGATACATATTGGTCAATATGTATCGTATCGCTGATATTTACACTCTTAATATGCATTCAAATGCCCCAATAAATGTGTGTGGTGCGTACACACTTGCAACCGATTACCCACTCTGTAAATCACGCAAACAGAACAAGAATTGGAGGAACTTCGAGAGAGAGAGAGAAAATAATAGAGATCGAGAAATAGAGAGACAATTCGAGAGAGTTGGTAAGGAAAACAGAAATATATTCTCTACCCACGTTCTACCGTATACACATATTTATAAAAGAAAATAGAATCTCCTAACTGAATGTAGACAAGGAGCCCTGTGGCCCTACAACTAGAAAATAAAATGGGGGAAAAAATATAATAATTGAAAAATAAAATAGAGTTCTATAATGTGTGCTGCAAGATGGTAATGTTAGATGTAATCCCAGAATTTGAGGGATCGTTGGATTGTCCGTGTGCTTTTCCTGGAAATCCATGGATCTGGTGGGGCATTAACATCAGTATCAATGAGGCCGGTAACAGCGTGACATCAATATGACCTTGTTCATGGGTGTATCCTATTGTTTGTTCATCACAATCCAGTGTTTATTTAGAACAAGGGGATCCTGTCCAATAAATTATTTACAAAGGCAGTTTTAAAAATCATCCTTCCCCCCTCCACGAAATGAAACCTTTGATTATGTTCATAATAATGAGATAATTGTCAAACTTCTCACCACAGGATCAGGAGCATCATCCTGTTGACACATTATCCAAGGGACGCCAATATTTTGAGAAAGGGCCATTCTAGCTGCCCACATGGCATATGCTTTCCCTCCATCTCCGTAAGCTTGTTCATAGTATCCATATTCATTTTCTATCTACAAAAGCAATAGAATTTCTAAGGACAAGTTTGATATAGATATAGTAATCAACAAATTAGTAAAACCATGGAAGAGTAAGAAGTGAAGCGTAGCTAAAAGAAACAGATCTCATGAACCAGATAGATAGAGATATAGAAATAATGAGAAAACAATGGGATAGAATAGAAATATAGAAATAAGGAGAAAATCTGCAAAGCTAACAGGTTGTGCTTTAGTACAATAGCATAGAGTTGTTAGCGTCTGTTTTGATCAAAAATATGGTGTGCCCTTCTATTATGCTATGCTACTCAAACATACTGTTAAACCGCTTGATTAACTAAAAATAGAAATCATAAATATGATTGTGCTTTACAACAATTATATTTCACAGGAAAAACAAAAATCAATTCTGTCAAGCTCCCAGCCAACAAATTTCACCAATAAGTACACACTTACCTGGGACAAGATGATTGGACCTCCTTGGGATGCAAAAAGCTTCTCCTGCTTCATCAGGCTCACTATATACGTCGTGAACTTCTGCATATAATGCTGCATACCAACAATAGCCCACTTAACAAAAACGGAGTTACCTTAGGCGTTAGGATGTTAGCTCGGCGATATGATAATAAATTACCAAGTCTATTTTATGCAAAATTTCATTTCCATAGGAATGTGAGGAAATAAAATTAACTGGGGAATCTTCAAATGTTATGGGGTTCATCTAAGTCTAATTTAATTCACTTCAAAGGAATTTATTACCATCAGCATATTTGATTGATAGGTAACTGAAAATATCCGTATTTTAGAATGACTTGTCTTAATATGCAATTAAGAATCTAAAATGATAGAGTTGTAAACTTTATATATTCATACCTTGAAGGGTGCATTGTCAGTTCTGAACACAGTTCCAGGCACATAATGAAGCCAAACGGGTATCCCTCTGCCAAACAACAAAGCCACTCCTTAAGAATTTCATATATTTTTCCAACATCTTGTGGAAGTCCTCAAATTATTTATTTATCAAGGCAATGACACCGAGAAATTTAGCCAATGAACAAAAATGTTGTAAAGCCTTCATTATTATCATCATACCCATAATTCCACTCTGCTGCTACAAACGGGCCAATACGGAGTATCATGTACATCCCAGCTTGCTGTACTATCTTCACAAACTTGACCAAATCATATCGTTCTTCAAAATAATACTGGAGTTCGGACAACAAAAGACCAATTAAAAAAAAACAGAGAAAGTAGCTTTATTTCCATCCGATTTTGGCTCACATTATCAGGAGACAATTCATGACCGTTCCAGAACACATAAGATTCGATCACATCAGCACCTCCTTCCTTTGCTAGTTGCACTAATCCTGGCCACATCTATTGATCTCCGCATTCACACCATGAATAATAAATGCATTAGCATAATGCTTACAGATAATAGGTAGATAAACCAAAGATAATAACTGCACACATAATCAGGTGGAACATTGACAGCTAATAACTACATATTCTGTTAATGCACAACAATGCGAGAAGAAGTCCACTAACACTACAAATATTCTTGTTCTCATTCTAGTGAAAATTTAATATGGACCTTTTAATTAAATAATCCCATTTTCAAATAAAACTTGTTCTTCAATAACCAATTGCTCTATAAATGTGTTGGGTGCAAATTCCGCTGGCCCCCACCAGCTAACCCGAACGTTGAATGAAATGGAGAGTCTAGATTGTCAAAGGAAGATTTGGCAATGACCCATCTAAATGCAAATAACCCCAAGAAAAACCTAGCAAGTCTTAGCCATGGGCCGAGCCATAGTAAGCCAATTGGTCGGGTGACCAATTGACCAAAAACTGGAAAAGTCAAAGCGTGGATACTAAAATAGTTGACCGAAAAAACTTGATTTTGAAGAGCAAGTCAAAGAATCGGATTGCCAAACAAAACAACTGACTCCTTACACTTGGCCAAAATTCTATATCCCTTGGCTATGACTCATGACTAACAGCCACACTCACAAGAAACGATTCTTCCAGACTTGCAATCAAAAGCAAGTAATTGACAGTCAACCTTAGAAAACTGACTAGAACAGCCGGTAACCCCCACATGTGAATAATGTATAATAACTCCTTTCTAGAGAAACTGTTGGCAGCTCCTCTTCAGGAAAATCAACTTCTATGAAAACTGGTAGATACTGCCCAAGACAATTGACCTGACACCTCTATAAATACTAAGCTCCTTAGCAGTCTAAAGGCATCTTTTGACAAATCTAATACTTAGAGCATCTGATCATCTACTGATTCTTATAATCTCTAAACAATAAATTTAGGTAGCAGCTAAGATTGTAAATTAAAGAGGTCAGGAGCTAATCCTCCATAATACCTCCTCTCCTAAAATATTAGCAGACCCTAATCTTTTAATTCTTTACACTTTCTCTCTCCGTCTCTCTCTATCTCTTTGGTTAGAAACTTTTGCTGGCTTTAGCATTAGGGGATAAACCGGAGAATCAGTCTTATCCCTCAAAACTCTAAATTTAGTTTGTGGTGTGCAAAATTCAGATCACAAGATCTAAAAACACACTTCGAAAATTCTCAGGTCTGAATCAATATCAACAGTACGCATCAAGAAATGACTCGTAATCAATCTTTTAAAACATATATGCATCCTATATAAAGAAGGTTATGTTGGGATACGGCCCACTTATTTGAACCGCGAGAAAATATTCGACAACTCACAGTAAGCAACCAATAATCACAAACAATGAAGCAAGACACGATTTTTTACGTGGAAAGCTACCTTTAGAATGAGGGAGAAAAACCACGGGATGATTAGTCCGAAAATATCTCCACTATATAATATTTCGATTACACAAACCCCAATAATACAAGGAGTTAATACCTTGTATCAACCAAACTAAGCAACAATAAGGACAAGACGAAATAGTAAAAAAATAACTAATAAAATGTTCTTCTCAACTTCAATAATAGTGTACCCAAGGATGGTGAAGACTGAAACTCGATTCAAAACTCAACCGAATACTTGAATCTTCCGCTTCTCCCTTTTCTATCTCTTTCTCTTCTTTTTCTCTCACTGACGGTGCTCTTTGGTCTGAAGAATGCAAATGGTTCACCCTAAAAACCCGTTTGGACATTTTTATGCTACGAGCCGCACTCGGGCGCCAGTCAAGCACGCCTCGTGAGCGGGTGCCTTGGCAAATGGAGCCTCATGCACCCTTCGGACGTAAATCAGTACCTCAGGCATGCCTCAAGCGCTCCCCTTTGTAAATCGGCACCTAAGGCGCCCCTTGGGCCTTGGTCACGTGCATGAAAAAACTCTTCATCCGTACTACCAATCAACATGTTAAATGGGTATGGCCCCACGGAAATGACCCATAACCTAAAGGTTACTATAGATTTAAGATCAAATCAAACTTACAGCAGGATACTCAATGCTTCAACTGATTATTAAATCTCAGTAACATAAATATTTTATTTCAGTGATTATTTAATTCAAGCAAATGAGAGCATTCATACAGAAAATATATATTATATTAGCACCAGTTGGATTGGGGAGAAAAAACAAAGGCCTAAAATATCTCGATATCTGTCAAACAGCTCTCTTTCTTTGAAAACAACACAAGCCTAAAAGAACCAGTTTTAAGCTGTTAGAAGACGATGAAATATTGATCAAACCAGTATTGCAGGCTTACAACTCCGATGTCGTTTCTTTTCGCTTCAGACAGGAAAATCATTTCAGCGATTAAGTCTGAGATGTAGCTCACGATCGGACTATGAGATAATGTGTGAAAAAAAAAATAATGTAAAAATTTACAAGATATTAATGCTGTTTCTGAGCAATAAACGAACGATCTAGAACCCGGCGCATAAAAGACACGCAGAAACTCCAGATGAGAGACAAAACTCACCGACGGCACGCTGCGAGGATAATGAATCGAAGCGGATATCAGAAGCTTGCGCTGGCCGTCGATTATGAGAGACCGACGATCGTATGTGACATTAGCTGCTATCGCCATTTTCGATTGCAGAGAAAGCAGTAGCATTATGGTAGTGATAATTGATAGTGAAGAGAACTTCATTGTAGGTTTGAAATCGTTTCTTATCACAATTGAGAATAAAGAAATTACAGAAAACGGCTCAAATTGTACTCGACGATGGCGAGGGAGATCTCAGAGAAGCTCATTATAGCATAACAGATGACTGGACAACATGTATTAGTTCCAGCATAGAGACGTACTCCATTTTCCCCATTTTTACCTCGCTTTTTCGAAAAGTGATATTATATGGGTATTTATTGTTTAATGATAATTTTTAGAATATAATAAATCAAATTATTTATCATAATATATAATAATTATATTTTCTTAAACCAGCATTGTTAAATATTAAATATTATTTTTTAATAACAAAATAGCAAAATATTCATGAAATAAAAAATGTTTATTTTTATAATTTTATATTCAATTCCTTATATATTTATTCTAATAATTGGACAGCGCGATGCATGTCCCATTCATGGAGTGTGTGCATGTATAATTAAGACGTGTTTATTGTTATATTAAAATTTTTAATTTCATCCGACTTTATTTTCTAAAAAAAGCTAAAACTTATTTTTATATCAAAATTAATTACTTTAAAACATCATAAAAATAAAGTAAAAATATGTTGCGTCCCGGGCCCAAGGTTGTCGTACGGATTAGGGGGCCTTCGGATTCCCAAGCGTGCGGTCGCTCCGGAAGAAGGGTCC